>VWZO01009457.1:0-148124 GCA_013396975.1 Bucco capensis | reverse complement strand
AAAAAAAAAAAGAAAGAATGTGTGAGAGCCAGACAAAATTGCATTTGACTACCTAGGACACAACAGTTAATATCTCTAATGGTTATTCTGGGCTTAATTTAACAACAACAAAAAAAGCTAGGTGTTTTTTGTTCTTTTTAGGACTGTGAAATACTCAGACAAAAGTTTTATAGGTATTTTCAACACTGCCAGAGCCACTTTTCTAGCTATCAGCACCATAGAAACATCTTTGATTTAACTGTTCTTCCCTCCTCCCAGTTTCTTACCTCTCTGAATATCTTTAAATTCCCTGTGCACAAAGCAAGGGAGGTTTCCTGGGGAGGAGTATGGCTGGATTTGGTTTGGTTGGGGATTTTGCACTGGTTCAGTTGTTCTTTTAAGAAAACAAAGAAACAAAAAAACCATCATTTTTCACAGCACTGCTGGACTGTTCCTCCCTGGGAAATACAGAGTTAGACAAATGGCTCAAACACAGCATTTATTTTTAGTGGAACCACGGAAGTCCAAATGAGCTGAACGATTAAAACACAGAACAGGTGTCCTGAAAGGAGTTGTGACATTGCGTAAAAATACCTCAACATTGTCACAGCCAAACCAGCCAGCACAGGTCCTTTTATCTCCTCTAAAAATCTAGCTTTGCTCTCCCTTTCTTCTGCAGCCTTGAGTATCACCAGCAGCAAAATGATTGAGTAGAGCTGCCTTTTCCGTACCTATAGTAATTAACTTATCCATAGTTAGAAGTACAACATTAGGTACTGTCAGACAATTGCTTGCAATTGATTCTGTAGCTTTCTCATTGTTATTAAATCAGATCTTTTTTTTTTCTTAGATTAACAAGACTGAAGCCTGTTTGGTGCCAACACATCATGTAAACACCATAAATCAGATATACTTCTTTGAGAAACTGAAAGATAAGGACTCACAGGTGTTTGCATATGTAATTACAGGAAAACATGAATTTATTCAAACTTAATGTCTTACAGGTAAAACTGAAAAGTATAGAGTCAGCTAGATGACTTGTCTGATAAATGCATTCATCTTCTTAATGAGTCTCTTTTCCTTAAGTAATCTGAACAACTCACATGTCTGAGCACATCATCAGTAACCTTGAAAACTAAAAGTCAATATTTGGGAAAAACCCTTGCACCAAGATGCAGGAGAACTTAAAGCTGAAAATCTCAGCAGGGATACCTGCAAGCTGATGACTAGGCATGTTTGACATGTTGTTATTTAAATAGGATTAAGCATACAGAGGAAATGATGGGGCAGTGTTTAAAAGTTCCCTTAAGCAGGAAAATCCTCAATATTTTCACATACATTTGATCATCCCCTGTGCCTGGGCTGACTGCTGCAGATCAGCACCTGCAGCCCAAACACTCTTTAACAAGACAACTCAGAGGGATAAGGGTAGAGAGTTGAGTTTCATGTCACTTGGCAAGGCAAACGCAAATGGAATTTGCAGGACCTTCTGCTGAGATAGCAAGTCCTCTCCATCAAAGGAAGAACAAATGGGTGGAAGCTCTGTTAATACATTGTGCCTTTTAAATAAATCACTCTGTGCACACACAGATTGTGTTGTGATATTTTTCACTTAGGATGATGCTTCTCTGAGGGCAAGCGAGGTAGTATAAAGTTTGCATCCATATGGAGTTTAGGGTGGTTTGTCCCATTAATCAGCAGGTGGTGCAAAGTATATGTGCTAATAAAGCCTTCACACTATACAAGTAAGAGCAACATTCCTGTATTGTACCTGTATAAGAAGCAAACTGTCCTGATGGATGAAAAAAAAACCAAAACAAACTAAAATAGGTCTGTGGAAGAAGGTGGCTGAGGCTGTATCTTGGCCAGACAGTGATATTCTGGATGACCTCCTGAGATTCTGGCAGCCAAGAAATTTTCTAGCTAAACAACCTTCTCTTGAAAAAAGCAATTCAACAGAAGTACAGCATTTTGATCATCCTGTAGGAGTGTGTTGAGTATATCAAGATATTTGACAGGATAAAACAGAGATAGCTTTATCTGTGAATCTTTCATCCACGAAGGAAACACTTTCAACTTAGAGCTAGGAAGAAGGAACTCCAGTTCCTGCATATCTGCAGGTCCACAAAGCAGGGCTGAAACATTTTTAGCATCATCCCTAGCTATTTACTTGTGGGTTGCCAGGGAAGTGGTACTGCAAATTCTGGGATCTGTTGTCCTTCCAGCTTTTTAGACCAAATTCTGCATCGGGCTCCAATTGACTCTTGCCTTCACAGAGCGCTCATTACAAGATTAGAGTGGAGTCTTGAGCACAAGTCTTGTGAAAATCAGCTGAGGGAATTGGGGTTGTTCAGCCTGGAGAAAAGGAGGCTCAGGGGACATGGTTGATGTTACTATGTCTACTAAGACATACTAAGTAAGTATGTCTACTTAGGGACATGGATTAATGATGTGTTAGTAATAGGTATGATTGGACTTGATGATCTTAGAGGTCTCTTCCAACCTCTGTGATTCTGTGGGGAGACCTTCTCACTCTCCACAAGTACCTGAAAGGAGGTTGGCGTGAGGTAGGCATTGGTGTCTTCTTCCAAGTTAAAAGTAATAGGACAAGGCTTCAAGTTGCACCAAGAGAGGTTCAGATTAGATATTAGGAAAGAGTTCTTCACAAGAGGATTGTTAAGCCCTGGAACAGGATGCCCAGAGAAGTGGTGGAGTCACCATCCTTGGAAGTGTTCAAAAAATGCGTAGATATGGTTGGTACATGGGAACATGGTTTAGTGGTAGCATTAGATTAGTGGTTGGACTTGATGATCTCAGAGGTATTTTCCAACCATAACAATTCTATGAAATGCTGTACTGGAAGCATCTCTCATGCCCCTTTGCTCATGAATCCAAGCATCTGAGTCACCAGGGCTCCAGCTATGCGTGAATCAGAGACACTGTAAAGATGAACAACAAAAAGGTCTGGAATAACTTCCCTATTCATAGTACTATATAGTGAACACACTTCCAAGCAGAAGCACTTGAAACTCCACGGAAAACAAGAAAGTGCCAAAAGATAAGTCCTTTTCATTTAAGGGTAGTGAGGCAAATTGTCATACTTGAAAAGAGCAGCGATATCTATTAATGATTTAAGAATAAAAAAAAACAAAGTGGAATTTATAATTCTACCAGTCAGGTAGCAAAATCAAAAATCAAATACTTGAGAGGCATTACCCATCATTGGCATATCGGAGAAAGAGTTAAAAGCATGGACAGATTGATGCTGTTAATATAGGCATTTTTCTTTAAATAAGTTTTAATTAGTAGACTTAATATGCTCACAGCCCAGACACAGGTAGAGGTTTTACTGTTGCCTTTCATTGTCCCTTGCTGATATCTGATAGCTTTTCTTTATCAGCTGCTTGCATTATTACCAGCCCTAACGTGCTCCAGTAATCTCAGTGATCTGAGAGCATGGAAAAAATGAACCTTGAGAACGACGCTGCTGGAACAAAGAAGGAGACAAGCTATGTTTTAAAATGTCAATCAATATTAACTTACATAACACTTTAGAAACAAGATAGATTTGGCAAATGGTATCAAAAAACCTACCTCCAACCTACTTCTGTAAAGGAATGTTTCTCCTATATTCCATTTATGTTTCTAGTGGCTACTGAAGTCATTTAAAAAAGTTTTCATGTCATCAGAGGATTTGTTATCACAACCGAGTATTTTATATTTTGTACTCAGAGAAAGAAAATGGTAATCAGTAAAAAAAAAAAATGGCAAAGATATAGAAAAGACACTCCAAATAACTCAATTACATTTAAGTAACCAGGAGACAACATATTGTTTGCTGTCATCATGAGAGAGCTTCTTACTGTCAGATGAAATTCACTGCATTATTTGGGCAAAACTCTTTTTAATAAAGATAGCAACATGGGTAATTATGCATGATTGATTCTTCACTAAATCTGCATGCAATTATTTTATCATGGTAGCACCAAAAACATAGGGTGAGCACAGACAGGGCCAGAGCCACCTGCAAAAATCTGAAATACAGTTTCTCCATTCTTTACAAATAGCTGGATAGATCAACTCCTGTGCCTAGAAAACGCTTTTCTGTAAAGATCACTGGCAATGTTACTTATGTGAAACCATCTATGTGTAAAGATTACAAAGTGCAAAGAAAAGCTACGTGTCAAAATCAGGGAGGAAAAAGTAAAAATACATATTTTTTTATGCACAGAGGTTTTAGAATGAGATGCATCGAAACACTGGAGAAGGGCTACAAAATCATCTCCCTGTGCCATGGAGGATCACTTGCACTTCTGCTATACTCCTCTTGGATATTCATATATATACCTTGATCTTAAAAACACCCTCCCAGATCTTCGTTCGAGAAGCCTAGCCATGATGAAAAACACCCAGTGACAGACATTATATAACCACTTCAGGCAATCTATTCCAACACTTCTTTCAAGCTATTTGAAATCTTATAATAAGCCTAATTTAGCCTTATGATTAGCCTAAATTTCCCTTGCTGCTATCCAAATCAATTAACCTTTTGCCCTGGCATGGAGAAGAAGCTACACAGCAGGAGCAGCAGAAGACATACCAGAAGATTGGACTATCATGTCTGCCTTATGTCTTTTCTCCTCAAAGTCAATTAAAATAATTAACTCAGGTTTTCTTTGCAGGTCACGATTTCTAAACCTGTACTCTTGCTCTCTGCCTCTGGACTCCCTCTGATTAGCTCTCATCTTTCTTGAAGTGTGGTGCTCAACAGAAGCCACTAAATGGCTCAAAGTCTTATTCCACTTACCTTATGAACAATTCTATTTCAACATCTACATATAACATTTGTCTGTTCATAAAAGCACAATCCAGTGTAATTCCCAGCTCCTTTTGTGAAGAAATGTTGCTAGTTAACTAGTTTACCCTTAGCAAAGGATAGACTTTTTCATGTCCCCAGCATTACTCTGATCATAGAATGATTGAATTGTTATAGTTGGAAAAGACCTCTGAGATCTTCGAGTCCAGTCATTAACCTAACACTACCATGCTCACCACTAAACCAGGTACCCATGTGTCCCCAGGTACCACATCTACACATTTTCTGAACACTTCCAGGGATGGTGATTCCACATGTTCCAATGCTTGATAACCCTTTTGGTGAAGAAATTTTCCCTAATATGCAATATAAACCTCCCCTGGCACAACTTGAAGCCATTTCCTTTTCTTCTATCCATTCCTACTGACTGTCATCAGGGATTGGCTTGACTGTAAAGTTATTCCCAGTAAGACAGAACAAAGTTTCAACAAGAGTTGAACCAGGGGAGGCCTCAGTTGGAGGTAAGAAAAAGTTTCTCAACTGAAAGGGTTGTCAAGCCCTGGAAGAAACTGCCTAGGGCAGTGGTGGAATCAGTATCCCTGGAGGGATTGAAAAGATGTGTAGTTGTTGTGGTGAGACACATGGTTTAGTAGTGACTTGGCAGTACTAGGTTAAAAGTTGGAGTTGATATTAAAGGTGTCTTCCAACCAAAACAATTCTACGAGCCTATGATTCACTCCTTTTGATCACAGCACACATCAGGACAAGCCGTGGTTCCCTGCTGCTCAATGCATGGACAACATGTGTACTGGCTCAGCTCGCTCCTTGGCTAGGAACAGCTTTTGCATCACACAGACAGACTCCCAGCGTCCTTATTTACAGATCTCCACCTGTCCCTCTCCATTTCTTGGCTCCAGCTCCAGCACGCACCTCCAACAATTTTGTCACCTGCCAGCCAGGAGCCATGCTGCCCTAAAGATAGGATATTAATGAGCACTCAGGCATGGCAGGTCTTAGTACTGCATACCCTGTGGAATCGCGTGAGAGAACCTCTCGTTCTGCTCACTGCTTCCAGGAGGTGCAGCCACCATGCCAGCAAAGAGACAAGCATTAATGGAAAGGCTTCATTATGCACAGAGGTGAATAGCTGGCAGAGACGCACAGTGCGGAGATATTTTTTGTTTTCCTCAGGAGACAGAGCAAAAGCTGCAGAAAGAAATAGCATGCAGCCTTTTTGTTTCTGAGCCCTTCCCATCTCTCATTATAAGCAAAAAGCCTGCAAAAATTGAATACAACATCTACTGTTATTATTACTATCCTTGCACTGTAAAAGGTGGAACAAGGTTTGGTCACCAGGGATGTCTATTCTATTTACTTTGCTTCCCTTTTCCAGTTACATCCTCTCTTCATCTGCATTTCTCAGAACAGCACCTGGATTGCTTTTATCATTAATATTTTAGTCCAAATTCTTTTCTTTTTCTTGTTAATTAAAATGTAATTTTGCTGAATTAGAATAAAATAGCACTGGTGGCAATCATTACAGACAAAGGTCCCTCTGGATACCTTAGCAACTTTTTTCTTCTGCAGTTGTTCTTGTTTTGCTGTTCTACTTCATCTGGGGCTACAAAATGCAATCTAAAACCATGTATACTAAACACTGGCATAGTCTTTCAAGAGTACTAGAAAGACATAGACCTGTTGAAGCTGGTCCAGAGGAGGCCACAAAAATGATTAGAAGGCTGGAACACATTCTCTATGAGGACACGTTGAGAAAGTCGGGGTTGTTCAGCCTGGAGGACAGAAGGCTCCAGGGACACCTTCTTGCAGCTTTCCAGTACTTCAAGGGGCCAAAAAGAAAGACTAGGACAACTTTTCAGCAGGGCCCATTGTGACAGGACAATGGGTGATGGTTTCAAACTATAAGAGTGAGATTTAGACCGGACATAAGAATTAAATTTCACAACGAGGGTGGTGAAACACTGTTTCAGGTTGCCCAGAGAGGTGGTAGATGCCCCATCCTGGAATCATTCCAGGTCAGGTTGTCTGGGGCTCTGAGCAACTGGATCTAGTTATACATGTCCCTCCTGACTGCAGGGGAAATGGACTAGATGATTTCTAATGGTCCGTTCCAACTTAAACTACTCTATGATCTTCAGGCAAACCAGTCACAGCTCTGGAGCCTAATTGTCCTTCCCATTAGCTTACTACAGACCTGGAGAGGAGCTGAGCAACATATAACTGCTCAATGATGATGGCAGAGATTCAGATTTAAGCAGCTGCTCTAGTTTATGGATGTGAAGATCTGAATTAGGAGATAAAAACAGGTACACAGACCCATCCTTGCATGGGGTAATTGTAAGGATGTGTGGGAAATCCACAATGTGTCCAAAATCCCATATGGGATGGAAAGTGGAGGGAGCTGTTTCAGAATCCCCCTATAGATCACCGGTTAGCACTGAGTTCTTTAGCCACTTCTACCGTGGCCCAGAGCCCCTTGCTCATTTAATCTCCTCTGTTCTTGGACCCAGTCCCATCAGGCACCCTGTCCACAAAGCCTATAAGTTGTGCTAGAAAAATCCCAATATTTGACTTCCCAAATGCTTCCTGACTCTCATCTTGCTCCAGATTTCTCCACATGCAAATGTGGGTCTCAGAGCCCCCAGCCCTGACCCTTCCCATCTCTCCAGGCCCCATTGTTCTTATCTAGAGCCCTAAATCTGTCAGAACATCACTACAAAGGGCTGAAAGAACCATCACTACACTTTTGTGGACTTTCATGGACAATGAACAGGTGGGAGGTTTGACACGAGCTGATGCGTAACAGGTCTTTGTTAAAAATTGTATAAAACAATGGTTTAATTATGGCCATTTATCAGAAGCACAATGCTAAAGAACTTCAGAGTCTTTTGTACAAATTAAAAAACTGGAGATTTTAGCCAACTTGATACCCACTTTCAACTAACGCTTTTGCCATTTCCAGCTGCGTCTGTTACTCTAACCCCAATCCTGCAAGGACAGCACCAGTGTGGATCAGTCAGCACATCTGGCTGACCAACCACATGTTAAGGATGGGGAACAATGTCTCTCATTTGCACGTTTTTATCTCTATAAAAATAATGATTTCTGCTTTTTTTTTCTTCCCTAAATTCTTTTTTTTCAGGGAGTCTTTCAGAGCCACCTGGTCTGATACGCATGCCATTCAAGGAACTGAGGCAGGAGCCCAAATCAGTTCTTGATGATAGACTAATGCAAATGTGAAGATGTGTTACCTGGATCATGCCATGGTAATGAGGACTCATCAGTACTATTTAAGAGCAAGGAAACATATATGTTGATGAAAATTATTTGTATTACTCGTTTTTTCCAAAGATGGATGAGCAGGAAAGACTCTTCTATACTTCCAATGTTCATTACATAATTTCATTCATATTCATCTTCATTATCATCTAAAAAAAACCAGACCAAAAAATAAACAAACAACAAAAAAAGACCAACAGAAAAATATGTTCTTTCCTAAGCAGATAGCTAAATGCAACCACTGACAGTGACACTTCTTCCTACAAATTCTATGCCCAAGGCCTGTGGCTATCCCCAAGGATATGTGCCATCATATTTGAGCCTCGTATCATAATTGAGAGACAAACTGTAATAAACCACAACTGTTAACATATAGGCAAGACTGGATTTGACTTCAGGTTCTCTGGCTACATTAAGTATTTCAGTTTTTAGACCAACATCATCCATCTCCTCTGTAGGAGTCTGTGTGCAAACAGAAAACATTTCCCACCTGCAGGTAAAATTTGCTCTGGACTTTTTACCTTCTGCTCAGGGATTTCCTGGACTTTCTGTGTTGTTCACCCACAACTACAGGTTAGACTTGGATCCTGATTTAGATGACACTATTCAGCAGTGGTGGTTTGCTGCTCGTATCACATTTTTGGACATTTACTTAAAGCCTACCAAAGGTTGTAAGTATCAAGGGTTTTTTTTTCACTGCCCAGAGCAAACTATTGTCATAGTGAAGTCCTGAAGTTTTTTAAAATGAGTTTCAGAACTTGCTCAGACATTTGGGGACATTGGTTTGGCCTGATGAAGCTCAGGTCGCGACAGTATTAGGGCCTGAAGTTGTAAGTTTCTAGGTCTCAGCCAAGAGTGGTTACTTGGTGAAACACAGAAGCAATGAGACTATTTAATTAACCTGAAGTCTCCCACTGGCACAAAATTAAAGTTCTTTTGCCAGAATCATTAGTAATTTGCAAGCTCTGTTCAGCAGGAGAGTAGCAGATATTTGATCAAATGTGCCCTTTCCAGGAAATGACAGCCTTTATGATGGTGGGGAGGAGGCACTCCAAAATTCATTTGATCAAGAAGAACAATTTGGAACATGTCATGCTCAAAAGTCTGTTAACCCTCACCATCATATCACAGAATATGCTGGAGAATGAAGATACAGAACTGCCTTCCTGCTTCCTCCAAGCCTGGCATACAGCTGAATTTTAAATGCTTGTTAATATACACATTTAATCTCAGGCACAGGCAGTAGCAGGGAGGAAAGGAAGCAGATCCCTTACTGTCTTCCTTGACTAGGACATGCCCTAAACTAGAAAAAGACAATTTGCGTATTACACATATCATTCACATGTGGCTTAGTAGTATTCAGGAGGTATATTTTCATTTGTTAAGATACTGTTAAGGGTCAGGGCTGGACTGATCACTAGACCAGAAACAGATGCTCTCTATTAACCCTCTCCCTTCCCAAAAGGAAGAGAAAGGACTAAAGGAAAGATACTTATGAATTGGAAAAGAAAAAAAAACACACCTGCTTGAATGAAAATAATAACAATAAAATGAAATCTATACAAATATATAGAAAACCAATACTGAAACCAATGAATGCCCTTAAGGCAACAACATCACCATCACCACTAATGCTGCGGCAGAAACTGGGGAAGTCCCAGGCTGGACTCAGTGGCAGATGGAAAACAGATTCAGGAGCTGGATTCTGGAACTGGATTCAGTATCACACAGATTGGTATCAAAGGTAGAACAGGCAGAGCCCTCTTTGGACACTGGTCACTGAAGAAGAGGCTTGACCCTTGTGATCCCTCAGTTTTATCCTGAATATGATGTCCATGTGACAGAACCCCTTGTTGGTCAGTTCAGGGTCACTTCTCCTGTCCCCTCTTCCCTTCAAATGCCACCTCTGACTTACTGCACCCCAACATGAGACACAAGATTTAGCAGTGACTTTGGCCTGCACATGAGCAAGTATAAGCAAGAGCTTTTCTGCACCACAATCCTTGGCAGTAACTCTACCCATCAAGTTTTCTCACTGCTAGAAGCTGACACTGTCTGTGAGAACACGCTGTTAAATGCAGAAAGTGCATCACTGAGAAGAGATTGAGCTGAAAAGTCCAATCCCTGAAGGGAATTAGCTCTGTTCTAGCTCAAACCACGACAGATACATGGTACTGAACAACTAACATATCAGAAAATTGCACAATTTATACTTTTGAGTAGTCCTTATTTTAACACATTTAAGTAAAAGAAAAGATGCTGTTAAAGCTCCATGGAAGCTTGTGGGAACTGCTGCTTTTCATCAGACTACGTTAAGCTTCTCTACAGGAATGAGAGCAATACTAAAAATACATCTGATGTGTGCTAGGCAATCTCTGTTGAGAAATAAACAGCAAAAGCACCATATCATGGAGCTTTGTGCAGGCAGCATGCGCTGTGAAGAAGGAGCAAAGCATAAGCAAAGCCCAGGAAACAGGACCCCAGGGAAAAAAAAAAACAACCAAGCAAAAAACAAAAACAACCAAACCAAAAAAAACCAACAGGGCTTATCTATACAGCACTGGCTGCAGGAGACAAGCTGCTGGGCAAAAAGTACTTCTGCTGTTTAATTCTACCCATGTTCAAAGGCAGAACATTTTGCATGGTTCTCATAAATCATAGAATCATTTGAGTTGGAAGGAACCTCTGGAGGTCATCTAGTCCAACCCCCCTGCAGTGGGCAGGGACATCCCCAACTAGANGTGACAGAACCCCTTGTTGGTCAGTTCAGGGTCACTTCTCCTGTCCCCTCCTCCCTTCAAATGCCACCTCTGACTTACTGCACCCCAACATGAGACACAAGATTTAGCAGTGACTTTGGCCTGCACATGAGCAAGTATAAGCAAGAGCTTTTCTGCACCACAATCCTTGGCAGTAACTCTACCCATCAAGTTTTCTCACTGCTAGAAGCTGACACTGTCTGTGAGAACACGCTGTTAAATGCAGAAAGTGCATCACTGAGAAGAGATTGAGCTGAAAAGTCCAATCCCTGAAGGGAATTAGCTCTGTTCTAGCTCAAACCACGACAGATACATGGTACTGAACAACTAACATATCAGAAAATTGCACAATTTATACTTTTGAGTAGTCCTTATTTTAACACATTTAAGTAAAAGAAAAGATGCTGTTAAAGCTCCATGGAAGCTTGTGGGAACTGCTGCTTTTCATCAGACTACGTTAAGCTTCTCTACAGGAATGAGAGCAATACTAAAAATACATCTGATGTGTGCTAGGCAATCTCTGTTGAGAAATAAACAGCAAAAGCACCATATCATGGAGCTTTGTGCAGGCAGCATGCGCTGTGAAGAAGGAGCAAAGCATAAGCAAAGCCCAGGAAACAGGACCCCAGGNTGCTGGTCATGCTTCTTTTGATGCAGCCCAGATAAATAAATGGGATTACATCATGGGATTGGTTATCCAAACAGCTCTGCTGCTGCTGCTGTGGACTGGGGAAACACCTCAGTCAACAGCAGCAACGGGACTCTTCTGATTTCACTAAAATAAATAAATGTTTGGAGATTACCAAAGAGAAAATGTTGATAAATGTTAGCTGCATTTTGCAAACCTTTTGTTTTTATGAGAAAATGTAACAATTCCTTTTGTCTCCCTTAAAAATGGAAAATCCATTCAAAGTGCTGGCAACCTCTGAATGAATGAAAATTCTTCTCTGGATGGATTCTTTTCTGAATGAAAACTCTATTCTTGAAGGGGAAATTTCTAAACATATAGAGCAAAAAGACCTCTGGGGACACAAGCGAGAATGCTTAGAAGAGTTCTGTGATGATCTCTCAGTCTGCACTGGTCCCACAGTTTGCTGTGCAGTAAGAAAAGGAAGTAACAGAGAGTACATAAAGCTTTCTGCTTCTGACTACTGAATGTCACATGCTGTAGCAAGGAAAAAAACCAGCACAGCTTAAAAATGAGCACACATTAACAAAAGAAAAGTATACACAGATTCAGGTCTGTGTGTTCCTGCAATGGTGACACATGTTTTGGACTGGGTGAAGAAAGATGGGGAACACACATGGTGAGAAGCCCCCTTTGGATGCTCACCCACAGCAACAGGCATCCTTAATCTCACGCTACATTCTATTGTCATCCTGTTATCACTAATAAATTTGTTTATTGCTTATAATCATATCGTACATTAAGGTTTGGCTTATGACAAAACAAATAACTCTGATGCAATCATCCAGAGTGTGTGTACTGCTGACAAAGGCGAGAGAAACTCCTCAAATCAGAAAAGCTCCCTAAGAAGGATAGAAAACATTTCTAATGAGGTTTTATCAGCATGGGAAAACTCAGTTGGATTCAAGAAAAGGATAGAGGAGCTATATTATGAAAAGTAAGTGAGACTTAAAAGATTTCAGGTGAAACTTTCAAGTCTCAAAGTGAGGAATTGATGACTAATGTTTGAAGAAGCAGCAGCAAATAACATTTTAACCATTAGCTCTAGTTTGAGCTATCAGTAGGTCTGCTGCATAAAGATGCTGAGTAAACTTGCATTCTTTGCTAAGCCACTAAACCTTCAAGGGGGAGTTACAAGGCTGAAGAACAAGGAACATCCTGCGCTGGAAGAAACTAAAACAGGATAACTGTTCCAAGGTCTGAAGTCAGCAGAAAACAACTGTAAGTGGGGGGAAAAGCAAAGGTGGCAAGGTGAGATTGCAACCTCTGAATCTAAAGAAGCCCCAACCCATCCAAACCCATGGCTCTTTGAGCATGTGCAGACAAAAAGAAGCATCATAACTCTAAATGCAAATGAGAGAACAGAAGAACCAATACCAAACAGCGACTAGTTTACTAACCAATAAATGTAATTTTAGGCAAGTTTTTGCTAATCATTTAAGAGAATAAATATGCAGCAGTTTTTGTACAAACTGAGCTAGCTTTGTGAAATATTACCTAGCTCCAGCTCTGTGCAAGCCTGCCATAAATACATCAACCCTATGTGCAATAGCTGCATCCTAGATAAAGAACCCACATTTTGGGACAAGTACAGCTAAGATGGGGAAGAGAAAGAAAGATCAAAAAAAGGAGCAAATCTGGAAATCATTTTGATGAACTCACCCAGTGTATCTTGAAGTAATATACAAGATAAATGAAGCAGTTGGAAACCTGTGGTTTCTTTAAGCACTTTGTCAGGACAATCAGAGTTGAGGCTGAGCTGCCAAAAGACAATATTTGTCCTGTACCTTTATAAAGACCAGGAGTGTCCAGTTAACTGAAGCTAAAGATAATTGAATTAAAAATCTATATAAATGACAGATCTGCAATTTGAGGAGGAAAAAAACGGCCCGAGCTACAGATAAATCACAGATATTTTTCCTTATAATTTCACTTTGGTCATTTGGACAGTTTTAAGTAAAAAGCAAACCATTTTCCTGCTCACTGTGTGGATGAGTGTTTTTGTGTGTCTTTGGCAGCAGACAGGAGCACCTACCCTGATGTGACTTGAGTAGCTCCTGACTTTGGGACAGACTCCCTGTCAGATCAGATGGGATCAACACAGTGTTACCTTCTTGCTATTGTTAGTCTGAAATATATTTACAACCTATTTACTTTTTTTTTTCCTGCATTCCTTTCATTCTGAGCAATTGATCTAAATTAAAATCAGTTTCTATCTCAGTACTCAGCCCATTTTCACAGGATAATTCAGTCTGGAAAGGGTCTCAGGAGCTTTTCCATTTCTGATTTAATTTTTATAGTGACACTTCTTCCAGACAAAAGCTTGGATTTTACTTCAAGGAAAGTTTCCTCAGAAAATAAATTTTAGCTCTAGCACAGCTATCACAAAATCTTAGTTTCAGACAGACTAAAAGAAATAAATCTGTTTTTACTTATTTTGATCAGGAATTACCTTTTCAAGCATTTTTATACATGAATTTCCTTCTTCAAATTTCCTCCTTCCTCCATTTTGAGATGGTCTGCTAGCAACTCCACATCAACAATTTCAATCTTGCCCCTTCTTGCAACGTGCTGTCCCATAGAGTCTGACAGTCTCATGGATACACTTTCCAGAAGAAAATATTTCTTTTCAGTTTCTGCTGCCCTTGCCCTTTCTCTCTACCCTTTGTGCTTTGCAATTTCATTGTGATTGCAAACTGTTCAAGGTCAGGTTGTCTGAGGCTCTGAGCAACCTGATCTAGTTGCAGATATCCTTGCTGAGTGCAGGGAGATTGGACTAGATGACCTTGAAACGTCCCTTCTAACCCAAACCAGTCTATGACTCTTTTTCTCTGTACCAGCAAGCCACAACATGAACCTCCAGAGGAAAAAATATCAAGTACCATGGGGCTATTCTCTATAACCTGCTCTTTACCCAAAATGCTGGGTTGTTTTTTTTTTTTCAGTAAAGTAGCATTAAAACTGTATTAAAAATTGGAAAATATATAAACTCTCTCTTACTTTGTAGCAACAGGAGATAGAGATGCATCACATCCTTGAGGCTTGTATTGTCCTTTATCCATCCCAGAGCTGCATGCTTGGGCCAGGTCCACTCTGTTACCCCCTTTCTTCTTAAAATATAATAATAATAAAGAAGGGGAAAAAAAATCACTTTTAAAGGTGACTGCACAATCTATCTCTACTTTTCTCACGTATTGTTTTCTTCAGACCAAGCCTTCTTCTAACACAAATATATTTGAGCACCTCATTATTTTATCTAACTTTGTAATGGGTTACACTTTTTATAGTAAAGAGAGGATCCAGTAAGCCCAAAAATATCATGTTGCTACTTTTTTTTTAATGGGAAAAGATTAATATTATGTCTTATGAGCACACTATATATGGCAATAGGAGTTATATTTATTCATTTCACTGACTGAACAAGGGGACATAAAATTAGTACAAGAGATAAAAAAGGATGCTTTTATGCATATATTATGGAATTTATGTATGCACCTTTGCTCACATTGTTCCAAGGGGAAAATTTTTCACAGTAGGCATCAGTTGCTTAATTAGCACAGAATAATTAAAACTCACTGCAGGGAAAATTCCATAGCCCCACAACAATTATATAGGGAGAGTTCTTGGCTATTGCACGTACTATTAAAAAAAACCTTTTAGGTAGGTTACCAAAAACCACCAGCTATTCAAAATTGCCTTGTAACAGAAAGACTCCTTAAGCAACTAAGAAAATTAAACCAGAAAACAAAAAGAAGAATCTAATAGCAACCAGTAAGTTCCAATCAAGCACTGTATTAGCTACTTTCACTTCGTTTTTAGGGTCAATTCTTTTTATTGATTTATGTAGATTCCTGAACCTAGAGAAATACATCTAGTATAATTAGACAGCAACAGCAAATTCAAAGTTCATTAATAATCATAAAATAGATCATTCACTACGAATAAGAACTCAGAGTATACCTTTTTTTAGTATTCACAAACATATATCAAGAGAAAATTTAATATTCTTGTTTGATCTAGAAAAAGTCAAAATTCTCCATATGAAAATGGCACTTTACCCAGTAGCTTTTAAAGGAAAGTGTCTGTCAACATCTATGGCAAATTTTAGTTAGATCTTTGTGATGAAATTTAAAAAACAGGGCCATTCACTTATTTCATTTTGCTTTCTCCATTTTATATTGACACCACTATTCTAATACAAGCTGTCTTTTTGTTTTAGCCACAGTATTTCATTCCCTCTCCTTTGTACTGCATCAAATCCTCTAAGCTCTCTCACTTGCATGGTGCCCATTAACTCCAATTGCTTTAGCATGGCCAAGTCATTCATACTTGAAAATCATTCCTTTCTTGTGACTGGAAATCTGGTCAGTGCAGAGTCAACAGCCTCATCACTGGAAGAAACACAGTATACAATCAGAAGTCTGCACTGATCTGCCCATATGGTTCATGCAGCTGCATGAACAACGTGCTTCTACATCCAGATAGATCCTTTTCAACAATCGTTCTCAACAATCTTTCACAAGGTGTTATCTGATTGATTTTTAAATCTACACCAGGATTAGAGTCACCTTAAAAGATGATACAGAGAGTACCTGCAATTATTTAAACAACATGGACTTGCAAGTGAATATAGCTCCTGCTATCTTGTCCAGATAACCAATATTGCTAAGTCTTCTATCATGTACATAATAACTTCATGGGACAGAGAGGAAGATCTTCTCACCTTACTCCATCTTTAGAAAAAATTAAAGAACCTCTCACTTTTAGGCTCCTCACTACAAGACTGACATTGAATTGCTGAATCATGGCCAAAGAAAACAAACAAAGCTGGTCAAGGGTCTAGAGCACAAGTCCTGTGAGAAGCAACTGAGAGAACTGGGGTTGTTTAGCCTGGAGAAGAGGAGGCTCAGGGGGGACCCTTCTTACTCTCTACAACTGCCCGAAAGGACATTGGAGTGAGGTGGGTGTTGATCTCTTCTCCCAAGTAACAAGTGATAGGACTAGAAGAAATGGCTTCAAGTTACACAAAAATCATCTGTGTGCTACACTCATGACAGCCATATACAACATGTATGTGTTTATTCTGCCAAACTATACCAGCAGAAGGTGGAAAAAGATGGAAAGGAGGTTTAAATAAAACAACTAACAGAAATTCAACTTGTCTTCTCCCCAGAACTGGCCTCTGAAGAACCCCAACCCCTGAGACCAGCCTCAAACATGCATGGAGGACTTTGCTCACCTTTAAATAAGACACCTCTCTAATTTCAAAAAAGGCCATAAAAGCCTCAAAGCACCCTTCTGTCCTGAATATTAACTTAAGCCAAACCTTGGTCATGCCCCTTTGAATCAGCACCTCAACTGCAAGTCCTTTAGGCTAGCTGCAATTCATGAATGGGTCCTAGATGAAAATCAGCAAGAAAAATTTCCTTGAAACACACTAAAAAATGGCCTATTTATGTCATTTATTAATGACCATGACATTAAACTCCCTTTATACTGGAGTAAACTAATAGCCAAACAAGGTTCTATGCCATGAAGTTTTTGCTTGCTGCAAAAATAATATAGCAAAGTTGCTTTATTAACTTCTGCAAAGCTTTTGGGGAATTGAGAGGAGAAACAAATCCCTTTTTGGGGTCATTTAACCCAGTTTATAATGGACAAAATTGCATCAAGCCACCATAAACAGATTTGTACAGGTGTAAGTGAAGTAGAGCCTGAATTACTGTGACATTTTAAAATTCAATTAAATGACTGAAGAATTTCTTTAATATAGAACCACTGTGGTTGAATATGTTACACGAAGGACCGTGTTCATTGCTGCCTGTGGAAGATTGCTGTGATACATAATCCATACACAGTGTGATGGATTATAGGCAGAGTCTTTTTTTTCCACAGGTCTGGTTTGATTAGCTGACATGGAATTACTCCTGTTTATGCCACAGTCGTTGACACCCAGGCAACACTTTAATTTTGAATATGGTCTCTTTTGAGAACTGCAGATCCTTAAGATGGCTTTACTGTACATTTTATTAAGTACTATGGTAATGACTTGGGAGACATAGCAAAGGTGGTGACAGAGAGATTTGCAGGCACACTAAAAAGAGAAGCGAGAGCAGAGTTCAGTCAAGGAAAATGCCAAGGTGATATACAATGAAGATGAAGAGAAGTTCTGATGGGGTAAGAAAGTTAAAGCCGTTGGAATAAATCTTCTACTGTGGAGTAATGTCCCAAAGCAGGAGCTTACCCGATGAGTAAGTATGATCTCTATTCCTGAACATGTCATCAACTTCATGCCCCACCACACACCTAGCTGTGTGTTATTCAGTATCACTCTCATAATTTTTAAGTGGGGAAAGCCATGTCCATTTTGCTAGCTTCACTTCTTTTCTATATAGCATTCCTGAACCCCTACACCAGTCGTTTTCTGGAGACCACTGCGCAAGCATCTGGGAAGCCATCATTAGTGACTGGCAAAATTTAATTTGCTAACTCCTTGTATTACTGCAGCCACTAAAGACATCTCTGCTCTTGCCCTGCTAAGTGACCCATTGGATTAAAGCCACTAAGCTCATATGAACATGGTGATGCATACACCATTTGTCTGTAAAACACTCTGGGAAGCTGTTCAAAGGTAAATCTCTACAAAGTACACAAGTACCCATTCTCTGTCAATGGAATGTGCCTATCCAGCATTTCTGCCTTGAAAAATCAAGTCAGTTTTGGCTCAGAAATTATGAAGTAGTTACTAAAAATGAAGGTGCTGTTTTTCATATCTTTATAAAATAAATCTGTCTAAAAAGCCAGAATAAATCTATCCTGAAAGGATGAATTGCAAGACCTGGACATCAGCACTCTTCTGGAAAAGACACTTGTGAGCATCTCATATAATATCAACACACTCCAGACCATCTCCATCCCACATGTCCTGTGCTTACCTTACCACCTCTGCTGCAGCAATGCCATGGAGCCCCATTTGCTTGGCCTGAACCAGTCTGCTCAAGCATACAGTTTGATTTGCCTAAGATAAAGCAAATCCTTACAAAAGCCATTCCCAACATATTCTCCCCATTTTTTTTCACCATTCTACTTTTTCCACCCGATTTGTATGAAGAAACTGGTATCAGTTTCAGATGACAACATTGATGCAAAGAGGAGAAGCTTCCCTCTACCCTGTGGCTCACCATGACTTTAACCTTGAGGATGTTCCACTGTGAAGGACGCACATACTCTACCAGAAACACCTGGAGAGCAGTGAGTGGCTGGAACTGAACTAAACAATCAGAATTACTACAGAAGTGATTAATCTTTTCACAAGAAGTTACTCATGTCCCTGTCAGGCTGAACTATACTCACCCGTCCCCAAAGAGGGATCTTGAACTCCTGCATCAGGCGCTGAATGAGATGTGTTGAAGCCAGATATAGTCCCCTAGATCCCATTCCAAGAGGACCCCACAGACCAATACAGCTCAGTGGAGTTGACTAAGCTCCCACTATCAGGTCTTTAAGCATATGTAATTACAATGGTGCCAGCAGCTCAATTAACTTCAGCAGATATTATCCATATGCTTAAAAGTTTTACTAGATTGTAGTCCAAGCTATTAGTAGCAATATCATTTACTGACTGAAATAGATTTTTACGTTATAAATATTGTCAGATGGAAAGCCTCAGCTTGGTTTAGAGCAGAAGCAGCATGGGCAAATAGCACAAGATAAATATTCCACTGTAAGTACTCTATATGGCGTTATTCAAAGGAAAAAGGCTCACATCTAACACAACAACAAAGCCCTAATAGTCCCATGCTGAAGCAGCTGGATGGTTACTTAACTTTCTATCAAATATGTAAGCATATCTTAAGCAATACACAGTGGTGCGTAAACTTTCTTTACCATTTCTCCCAGTCAATCTTGGGTCCAAAATCTCATGGGAAAGAAAATATCTCTTAATTAGTTGTACATTTAAAACTATGAGCAGATTAACTTTTTCTTTTCTAAATTATTTATAGTAAATAGGAGCTTCAAAAAAAATTGACCACCAAATAAGTGGAATTTGATGTTTAATTCTTAAAACAGAAGTCTGTTTGTTGTGAAATATGAAACAGTGAACTGTAATTATTAGATCAGTTCTTAAATATCACCTCATCTTAAAATACATGTAAATTGAAAAACAGTTGGTTAAAGGGATAAATAACTTGAGGAAAAAACATTTCAAAACCTTTTGGACTGACCCAGAAGGAAATGTTTTTTACTTCATTTCTTTGGGAACAAAGAAACCTAGATTTTATCTACTGAATTTTATTGTTGTAGGAGAACCACAGATTTTGGCTCCAAAATCCTATGTGTCTTATGTGCTTAACAGAAGTGAAGGTGCTGAGTTCTCTATCAGCATATAATAAATTCATTTTAAAATCAGCCAGACTAGAAAGAACAATTTCAACCACCTAGCGTCACTTCCTATACAACACAAGTTTTCTGGTTTTTTTTCTCTAGAGGATATTTTTCAGGACTGTTCTCCAACCAAAAAGCAGACCTAGTCCTTATTCAAGCCCTGATAGAAATAGGGAAAATGGAAAATGGCATAACCTTTGATACGTGACACCTTTGCTATTAAATATACATGCGCATATATCTGCTTGCAGTCTGAATTTATTTGGTTTAGAGTGGGAAGAATTAAGTGCAGTCATGGTTTTGGTGCCTTTCTTAATTTGCTGTTTGACAGGAAACAGCAGTAAACACTGCTATAAAAAACACATGAAGTATTTCCCATCAGATCTGACCTCTAAAAATTGCACTTGCACCTTAGCTGAACACAGGCATAAAAAGAACATCTTTTAAACATCTCTGTTATCTAGGAAAGGTTGTTGGAAATGTCCCCATAAAGCATATGTTCAAGACTATTAATTGTATTGCAGGAAATGAAATCTCAGCAACATGTCTCCATTACGCAGAAACCCCAGATGTTATATCAACAATCCTGGTTTCACCCATTGCTTGTTGGTGTAACTACCCAAAATCTGTCAGATGACTTTCTATTATGCATTCACTGGGGCAGAAGAGTTCGCCAGCTCAGAGACAGGTTACTTTCAAGACCATCTTCAACAAGGAAGGCGGCTTCTGCAGAGCAAAGAAACTGGTATTACAGAAGAGAAAAGTGCAGCATCCTAAAAAGCTTGCAAAAAACCTTGCACAGTCAGGGCATGCTTGCACTTCATTGACAGCCCAGGGAATTTAAGTAGGAGTTTGAAATGGAGCTGGCTCATAAATACTTTTTTCTGAATCAGGACATACCTTCAGAGTGTATATGATTCATAAGATATGTTCTATGTTCACTTTAAACACTCTTTAAATGATGAAAAGTTTTTTGATGGTCTGAACTGGACGTCCCTATTTGTCAATGAAAACCTGTAGATGAAAAGCATACATAAACCAAATATTTAAGATTATGGGTCTACAAATGAAAGTAACTGTTGGGTTGTAAGGTGACTGGTGTAATAAAAATGGAAGCTAACTATTGACATTGAAGGTGATTGGTCAAAAAAAAAACAAACAAACAGCAGAAAGGCATGGTCTTCCAGAGACCCATGACGTTTGGATAAAATAAAGACAAGATGAATGAGGAGATATTTGACCAGGTGATCCACGGGATCACATTGGAGATCTCCAGTATAAGCACAAGCTGTGCCATGTCAGTTTGGGGAAACTTCTTCTGAAGATGTCAAGGACACTAATCACTGAACCCACTCACCAATAATGAGATAAAATAAGGACACTAATTTCACTATGTAACCTAAGCAACACATGAGGACCGTGGTCTGGATCAGTAAGCGAATACCCTAGGCCAGAGATGATTCCCTTACACCAGCATCATAGAATCATAGAATTGTTTAGGTTGGACAAGATCTCTAAGATCATGAAGTCCAACCATCAACCCAACACCACTATGCCACTAAGCGATGTTGTGAAGTGTCACTTCTACATCATCAGCTATCTTCTGTGGGTGGGTATCTCAAGCAATGCATGAGAATATGACTTCTGTGGTGCTGCCACACTGAATTCCTCATGGATAGAAAGGTGATCTTCCCTTAGTAATTGGATAACTGGTGTGTGAACGAGACAACACAACTGGTGTGGCTGCGTATTATGCTTGTAGGTGCAAGGCTACATATAGCTTCTAATAATAACAGCTAGAATATTAATTTATGTAATGCAAATATTATAACTCTTGCCAAATTCAATCATTTGTGTTTGTACAAATTGGTCTTTAAGTTTCAGAGCTATAGCTGCCCTGCAACACAACCAGAATGTCTTTCAAAGACCAGGCTGGTGAAATGAATACTAGAAACATGCTGCCAATACTAACCAGACATCACTTCAACACACTAAGAAGAACTGTAGAAGAGCCCTGCAAAGCACTGAGCAGGATGAGCTGGGGTAGGCAGTAAAAGTACCCATAGTACCATGGAGCCTTTTCTGCAGCACCCAGGAAGAGGAGCAATGACCTTTCCAATAACACGGAACAGTTACTGTTGCTGCATCCACACTGGTGTCCACTAAATCCACTCCAGACACCATCCTTCGTATAGAGTTTTGTTAAGTTTAAAGGGCACTGAGTCTTGCACCCATAGCACTCTCAATTCTTCATGCTGCAAGAAAGACTGTATTTGAAAGCTGGAAAAGACAAGAAGAACCAGGAAGCAAAAATACTAGAAAGGCTTGTGTAAGCAAACCATGCAAATCACAGTGATCAGCCACTGGCAGGAATACAGTTTAATGGGAGAACCATTACCTGGAGAATCAGTGGGCTGTAAACAGGGTTGAGAAGCATTTCAGATGGTTCTGCCAGTCCTGTTGCTGTATGTGGTGAGCAGATCCAAGAGGAAGAATGCAGCATCAGCCATCACATGGATGTTTTCAGCAGGGATCTGCATACCATAGAACCAGAGAATCATTTTGGTTGGAAGAGACCTTTAGGATCATCAAGTCCAACCATCAACTTAACACTTCCAGGTCACCACCAAACCATGTCCCCATACACTGTGTCTTTTACCACATAGGTGGAAGAAAGTGGAACCACCAGTAAAGGGTAAGGCACAGGCCAGTGTGTGCACAGGGCCTGAAGGCAGGAGCCTTGACCAAGAGTGGCTTTGTCTTTAAAAATATGGAGTCATCTCACTACATTTGTCACACTCTGAGAACAAGAAGTCCAAGGAATGGGGAAAAGAGAAAGAGGGCAAGAGCTCCCTGTAGCTAAAAAAAAAAAAATCAGTCAAATGCTGAAGTTATGTCATTTAAGTCCGTGTGTTGGATTCCTTATATTAATTCACCTAGCAGTTGAAGTAGCATTTATTTCTTTTATAAAGTAAAATAGTATTTATTCTGACTCTTTCCAGGACTTTCTGATAAATATGGCTGAAGTTCTAAAGCACAGAAATGGCAGAAAATAAATACACTGACTTTCTGAGAACATGTGACTTTAATTGCAGATTTTTCCTTCTCAAATCAGAGCAAAAAAGAGCAACTGATAACTACAGCTGGATGAATACTGCAATCATTACCCTTGTTATAATGATATATTTCAATAACAACCACAATGTTTGATCCCCATGGATCGTTTTATAATGACCATGGATTATGCTGAGAAAATGCTATTCCTAATTTTATTCTTAATGGAGTGTGAAAGTCTTGCTATGTGGTAGAGACTAATTGTCACTTTAAATGTAATTTACATCACTCAAAGAACATGTATGCTTCATGGTATTAATTAAAGGATACCACAAAAGGTTTGGGTGACAGGAAATGGTGGATTTCTTACTTCAAGCCAAATGAATTCTCACTAGAAAAACTCATATTATCATTTAACAAAAGCACATTTTATCAGAGATAGCATGTGGCCATGTGAAAGAACGTGTATAGCCTTCAGAACATTTGGTATCTGCGTAATTAAACTAACTAATCAATTGCAGAGCAGTAGTCAAAAGTCAAATCTTAATGAACTGGAAAAATGATACTTCAATTTTCTGTCTCAAATCCCCAAACTAGCAAACACAACATACTTCTAATCAGTGAAAAGACAGTATTTTTTATTTGTGTTCTTCGATGGTTACTGTGTTAAAGGCATTATTTGCAGTGGCTTTGTAAACTATCAGCGAGTGTTGAGTAACTTAATAAAAATAATGTAAATATGTTATGCAAAACTCACAAGTTCTTGTCATTTTCTGCAGCATTTTTGTTGAAAATACCATTTTCTTCCAAATTTTTTTTTTTTTTTCAGAAAACTTCCATCCTATTTATGCTGAAATATAGGTATTACACATGGGTTGGTAAAGCTGATTATTTACCAGAAATCCATTTATCCCTAGAGAAGTGGCTGCAGAGATCATAAAATCATAGAATGGTTTGGGTTGGAATGGACCTCTGGAGGTCATCTAGTCCAACCCCCCTGCAGTGGGCAGGGACATCCCCAACTAGATCAGGTTGCTCAAAGCCCTGTCAAGCCTCACCTTGAATGCCTCCAGGGATGGGGCCCCCAACCACCTCCCTGGGCAACCTGTTCCAGTGTTCCACCACCCTCGAGGTGAGGAACTTTTTCCTAATATCAAGTCTAAATCTACTCATCTCTAATTTAAAAACATGACCCCTTGTCCTTTCACTATAGGCCTTTGTAAACAGGCCCCTCTCCAGAGATGACTGGTGGAGGTCAGAAGCTAACTGGTGGAGGTCAGAAGTGACTTTTCATTCACTTTGCCTCCACTGTTAATGTATGGAGAGGGATTTGATTGAGATCAGCACAGCGATAAACCTAACAATGATCAATGATGTTCTCCATGCTACAGTCATGTATATCAGCAGTCCAGATCCAAGTCCCATCCTTTATGACTGTACTGGTATGCAAGTCCCAGCCTCTGAAGGGTTGGCTGCAAGAAATAATGGAAAAATTGATTTTCACCTTTCTTTTACTTACCAGAAAATAAGACATAGCCATTAAACATCATTCACACAGCTGTAAGGGAGGTCAGAGATGTCATAACAAACTGACAGGCTTCCTGAGTCCTGCTGCCTTGCCTGAAGTTGCAAAAGCATGGGAAGTAAAATTTGGCCCAAAGCGGAATTGTTAGCCCAAATCAAGGAACTTCAGCTAAGACGCTGATAAATCCTCATTTCATGTCCAATTTGCAGATACCAGCTCCAGCAGGTCAGCAGGTCCAGAGGAGGCCACAAAAATGATCCAAGGGCTGGGAGCACTTCCTTTATGAAGACAGACTGAGAGAGTTGGGATGTTCAGCCTGGAGAAGAAAAAGTTCCAGAGGGACCTTATAGCAGCCTTTCAGTACTTAATGACGACCTATAGGAAAAATGAGAAGGAGCTCTATCAGGGAGAGTAATGATAGGACAAAGGGTAATGGTTTTAAACAGAAAGAGGGGAGATTTATATTAAATAGAGGAAGAAATTCATTACAGTGAGGGTGGTGATGCACTGGAACAGATTGCCCAGACAAGTTGTGGATGTCCCATCCCTGGCAGTGCTCAAAATGTGGTTGGATGAGGCCTTGAGCAACTTATTATAGTGGAAGGTGTCCCTGCCCATGACAGGGTGTTGGAACTGATGCCTAATTTTCTGGAAAACAGACACTCAGCAAGGTATTAGTGGAGAAAGATAAAGTTACCTTTAGGCATCAGAACTAGATAACCTTTAAGATCCCTTCCAACCCAAACCATTCTATGATTCTGTGATTAAATGGTTTTTTTCTCCTAAGTTATTCAACCAGCTCATCAGCATAGTCTGTTATTACCTGTATCTATCCAGTATGCTTTAACTCCATCAAGAGTGGGTATTACCTGTTGGAAGGGGAGTGAGGAAGGATCCTTAAGCAGTTCATTGGGATGGATTCATAAAGCATCATTCTGCTGTCTGCAAACATGTGAAACTGTGAATATTACCATCAATTCCCACCAATAAAACTAATCTGTATTGCACCGGTGCCCTACCTCATTTTAGCACTGCAAAATAGCCAAAGCTTTAGAGAATAGCTCAGCCATCTGTGCCTGCAGGTGTTTACAATACAGAATAAATTAAGAAGTGACAAGGCATTGAGAAGGTTACAGTTGAATAATTACCATGGAAAACTCAAAATCTGATGCACCATTTCAGCTCCTGAAGATGGAGTATCTTTCTCTGTCCTTTTCAAATCAGTTTCCAATCTTCTGTAGTTTGTCCTTCTATCTGAAGGACATCTCGCTTCTTCAAACACAGAACACTTGCAGAATTTAAGCTATCTCAATAGTTGTGCTAACAAAGACATTTTTTTCTTTTTCGTTCAATTGATGCAAAATGTTCTGTTACCAGTGTTGAGCACAAAGACCTGTGCTTGCTTATTTCCATCTACAGCAGCCTCTTCTGTGAGAACATCATCTGGCTCTAGTTTTCTTTCATCTTTGAAAATCTCTGGAGATGTTCAGTTCAGACACAGTGAGAACACACACATGGAAATGTGTGGAATCAGATGATAACAAGCCCTTCTTCCTGAATATGATCCTGTTCTCTGGAAGGCATTCGCATATCACGTTGAATTCTCTGAGGTGAAGGTCACCTTACACTTGATACACCTTCAACCCAGAAGCTGCAGATGTATGCTTGTAAGAGGAACAAAAAGACCTTAGATCTCATAGACTTATAGAATGGGTTGGGTTGGAAGGGACTTTTCAAGGTAGTCTACTCCACATACCCTGCAGTGAGAAGGGACACAAGATTTAGCAGTGACCTTGGTTTGCATAGGAGTAAGTCTAAGCAAGAGCCTTTCTGCACCCCAACTGTTGGCACTAACTCTACCCATCAAATGTTCTCACTGCTAGAAGCAGACACTGTCCATGAGAACATGCTGTTAACTGCAGAAAGTGCATTCCTGAGAAGACACTGAACTGAAAAGTCAAATCACCAAACAGAATTAGTTCTGTTCTAACTCGTATCAGGACAACTACTCAGGGCCAAAATTCAGAATTTTTTTCTAGGAGGTAAATAAAAGCCCTTGGCCTTTTAATTCTACAAACTGGTAGTGTTACAGTGAAGAGAAGCCTGATATCTCTGACCTGCAGTAGCAAGGAAAGTCTGTGCCTTTGTAGAGATGTAGGCTTACCCTCTGGGTTTGAGGTACCAATTTTGGAGCCACAAGGTTTCCCAGCTCCCTACTCCTTTATCCCAGACTCATTAAGTCCATATGTTGATCAGACATAAAAAAAGAGACAGACTTCTATAACACTTAAAACCCAAAGCAATTAGCAAGATTCTAACTAGGATAGAGATTGTGGCTAAAACAGAAAATTTGGCTGGGTTAATAACACAAGCTGCAGTATGCAGCTTGTAACACAACATGCAACAAACTGGGTTACCTTCCAGTTCAGCTGGCAAACCAGAAAAGAAAAATACTTATAACTAAGTACATAGCAGCACAAAAAAATAACAGCAAATCTGGACATGAGTTATCTCTGTAAAGCAGATGTTATTAATATGTCATACACTGGCTGGTGTGCAAGGGAACTAATAAAATGATTTACAGCTATAATTATTCTTATTTTATTACATGGAATGAACTATACCAAGATGCAAATCTACTAAACCCTGCTGAATATTCCTAATACAAGAATGTAATCTTGACCTTGAGTAAGACTGATGTGGGACGTTTGGCACACAAAAGGATATTTTATGCTTTTATGTTGTAAAATATGATTTTACAGAAGTCAGTGATGGCAAAGGTTGCTGAATCCAGTAGCCCAGTAGACATGTGTTTTTGTGCCCCTAGGTTCACCCAGTAGCAAGACAGAGTGTATGTTCCCAGCTGGTGCACTCAATTTTTTTTTTTTTTCTGTTAATTAGCAACATTGAGTTATTGGGTTTGCCAGTTTTTGGAGAACTACCATGGAGCATATTCCAAAAACCATGTATCAACCAGTAGAGTTCATCATTAGTTTCTGTTTGTGGTATTTTAACAATGAGTTTAGCTAATTTTATATATAGGATATAAATCAGGTATCAGGTGAAACTGCTAGACTACAAAAAATATTTCCAATATAAGTCTTCTGGTTTCAGATTTTGAAGTGAAACTTCATTTTATGGTCAAACCCAAGCAGAGCAGGTCAGTTGCTCGTTTTCTTATAGCTCCTAACCAAGAAGTGAACTTAGGCCAACCTCACTTTTTTGATGTTTCCTACTTAACCCAGTAAAGTGGACCTTAATTGTAGAGTAAGCTCTACAGTGGGCAGCAAAAGCCACCTTCTTCCTCCTTCTCTTCATCCTTCACTGGTCAGCAGGCATGAGAAAAGCCATAGTCAATGGCAGAAAAGAAATGGCTGAAGACATACAGAGACAAGTTTTCTTACACTTGCCCAACTGCAAGTCCAAGAAACCTACAGACCATTATAACATGCTTGAATCAAACCTACTTGGCCAGTTAGGTCAATTATTGAACATCTGGAGAATTATCCAATTAAAATGTGAGCAGGTAAATTGAACAACATGGAATTACTCTACAGAATATTGCACAAGGCTATATTTTTCCCAGTGTAATAAACCTCCTTCTCCAAAGCCAGATTGTATTTTCATTCCATTTTGATTTTTTTAAAAAGCTTTTGGAGTTCATCTTTGCAAATTGAATAAACAAATTTTCTACTCAATTTCTTTTACTCCTTCCTGCATCATGTAGTTCTCACTAAAAGTAGAGTTGGGGGAGGGAGAAAGGTAGCATGAGAAGTGAGAAAACTCACTTTTAAACTATTCTTGTAGTTGCGCAAAAAGCCAGGAAACTGGGACAGTGTAGGATACTGGGCAGAAACTGGAAGTGTGAGAGGTGAGGTGTGATAAAAATAAACAAATTTTTCTTGTGGAAAGGGTGGAAACAACAACAACCACCCAGCACAAAGCCATAAAACATTTCCAACGAGCAGATTGAAGCCACAAACAAAAGGCAGACAGGACTTGATAAAGACACATAAATTTAAAACTTATAAGGCCAAAGCAGGGCCTCCACTGTCAGATGTGACAGACCAGCTGGCACTCAGGTGGATCTCGCTATCTTTGATATACATGCTGGAGAATATATGTGAAAATTAACTCTGTCATCACATTTAATTATACCCAAGTGCTTTATCTTGCTGCAGAGTGCTGCTGGATTAGAAGGCATAAATATTTGTTGCCAGTATTTTTCAGTGAATTTCAGCAGTTAACCTATTTTCTCACAGTTACTGAAAAACATTATATTGGGGCAATGAAGATTTGCAGCAGTATTTTGGTGAATTTTAAGTCAACCTGCCATTGTTATGTGGCCAGCAGGAATAAGGCAGCAATTGTCCCCCTGTACTTGGCACCAGTAAGGTAACACATCAAATCCTGGCCTCAGTTTTGGGTTCCTCATTCCAAGAAGGACATTGAGGTGGTGGAGTGTGGCTGAAGGGCAATGAAGATGGTGAAAGGGCTAGAGCTCAAGCCTTGTGAGGAGCAGCTGGGGGAAACTGGGGTTGTTTACTCTGAAGAGGAGGAGGCTCAGGGGAGACCTTCTCACTCTGTACAAGTACCTGAAAGGAGGTTGGAGCGAGGTGGGCGTTGGTCTCTTCTCCCAAGGAACAAGCAATAGGACAAGAGGAAATGGTATCAAGTTGTACCAAGGGAGGTTTAGGTTACGCATTAGAAACAATTTCTTCCTCAATAATGTTGTCAAGCCCCAGAAGAAGCTGACCAAGCAGTGGTGAAGTCAGCATCCCTAGAGGGACTGAAAAGCTGTGTAGGTGTGGTGCTGAGGGACATGGTTTAGTGGTGGACATGGAAGAACTGGGTTAACAAAATTGATGATCTTAAAGGTCTGTTCCAACCTTAATGATTCTGTGATTCTATTTCAGCTGTGTGAAACAAAGCTCACCCAGCTAAAGGGGTTAAAAAGAACATTTATTTTTGCTGCACGAAATTCTGTGCTTCATGTGAGAGATAAACTACAGATTTTCATGTTCACTATCTGTTCACTCTGAATTGGGAGACATGAATATCTCTGCATGAGCAAGTTTTCATATTCTCTCTCGCACACTGGTAATTTCTCCTTCCTGCTTCATCATCCCTTTAGCTTGTCTAACTCATCTGAGATCAATGGGAGCTTGAAATTATCTCAAGGCACGTTATGAAATCCATAACAGAGGTGTGAAGAAGATGCACTGAGGAATGGGGATTGGGAACAAAGCTTTTGTTTTATCATGGCACGGCACAATCTACTCCAAATTGTACCGTCACACACAGCAAAGAAAGCAGATGAGAAACAATGGTTCTGTGCTTCCTGCCACTTGGGCATTTTTACATTTCACATGTTATACCACAGCAGAAAACATAAAGGCATTCCTAATCAGGCTTTGTGTCTGGAACATAACTGGAGTTCACCGGTTTTCACTAGTTTTAACCAAATTAGAGCATTAAATTGCAGAATCATGCACTCACGTATATTCACATCTCTGAGGGTGGATGTGTTAGCTTTATTCACATCACACACTAGCTGATTCCTTACTTGGAAACAGTCTTGTTCAGGGAGATGCTGTCCAGCAGAAATAAAGATATTGGAATTTTGCAGTTAATCACTTACCTCCCAAATCAAAGACCGGTGGGTTTGCTATTGACTCTCAGGGTTAACAGAGCACTGGAGTGAAACATCAGGAGCCTGGTATCTAGCCTCTGTTCTGACATCGTCCAGGGGTGGTCATGTCAGTCTCATCCTCTCTGCTCCCCGAATACTAAGGAGAAATAAATATTATTTACCACCCTAACTATTGTAAATGCAAGAGAAAGTGGTACACCGTGCACATAATTACTGTCTTGTGGTTCTAAGGCACTGTTTTTTCCCAGATAGGAGGATAAGAAAGGAATAAAAGTATATGTTCTTACAAGAGATCAAAACCAGAGAGGACAGAACTATGGCAGAAAATGAAATACATATAAATAATTGGATTTAGCAGAAATGTTATATCTCAAACAGATAAAGGAAGCACTTTGTGAAAAATAAATGAAATAGAGACTCAAAAAGAAACAAACACAAATAAAAATACATGGCATCAAACAGACTTACCTAAGCTTATATGTATTGACTTTAATAGGACCGTTCTAACTGCTCTCTGCATTTAAAACTGCAGGACTTATACCTGTATTTTTCAGATCATAACCTTGTCAATCCATACTGAAGTCAAAATATCCCTGTAGGTACCAGATGATTTGGTTACTTGGTTTAGTGACTATCTGTATTTCGGACATCTTTGGGTTGCTTTGAGGCTGTTTTGAGGCAAGCAATTTTATCCTATGCTTTCGTAACACCAGAGAAGTACATAACGAAAATGAACTTAGATCTCCAAAAGTTTTAAAACTTTTATGGAAGACAAAGACACAGCTTAGAAAACAACTGCATAGCAGCAATGGGTAGATTGCTTTATGAAAAAGAAATCATTGATAGTACAGGACGATTTTTAGAACTTCATATGGCAGTTCCTTAGAAACAAGTTCAAGTTTCTGTTTCCCTCTGCATCTGGGAAGAACAAAAGTTTGTAAGTGGTATCAGCCTCCAGAGAGTTGATCTTGGAGATTTTTTTTTCCTCTATGTAAAAACTGAAATATGAAAGATATTGAAGTGATCAATAAAAGGGGATGGGCTCATTCATTTGTCACATAAAACATAGTGAAAAAAACAGAAACCATTCAGGTGGATTCCTCCACTTCTGCAGATCTGTGGTACCTGCTGTCTGTACTTTGGAAAATATTTATCACACTCTGGCTTTCCAAAATTTCTTTAAGTTAATCTCTTCATCATGTTGAGGTTGCTTAAGTATCAGTGATGTAGTCTATGAAATGGCTCTGGAGTATCAACAAGTCAAACTCTTCCCTTGAATTTGTTTTCTCTGCTTATCAGAAAAAAGAACCTGGATTCATCCTGGCTTAATCCTTATCCTCAGCAGCAAGATGACTCACCACAGCAAATGTAGATGACCACTCATGCAGCCCCCAAAATCTAGTGCTCCTTTGGGTGTATGGCAACTTTGCTTCTGTGTAGAAATGTCATTTCTAAAGTGCTAAAGTAAGCTTTATGCCAAAATCTGAGTTCCTCACTCCTTTCTTACTACTATAACTAATCAAACAGAAAAACAATGCCGTAAAGATTATCCCTCTCAACCAAATCTCTCATACTTTTTTCTGTGAACATCTCAGCAGATCCCCAATTAACCAACAACCTCCTAGAGGAGCTCCTGTAGGCTTTTATCCTCAGCTACTTTCTTCCTTACCAGTTTCTGAAGCTATTAGATGTTTTCATGCTCTCTCTCCTGATCTATTTGACCCTGGTATACCTTTCATCCTTAAAATCTAGCTGCAGTGGCAATCTCTGGCCCACCAGCTCCTGGGTTTGTCGTTCATTAAACCCCCTCCAGATAGGTTTGCAGCAAAGTGGTTTTGCTAAGTTTTGGCTGTCTTGCTGCTTGATGAGAGCACCGTCTGGTCTGGCACAAACTATGTGTGGGCTCTGTCAAACAAATGACGGATTCTGCTTGTACACAGAAATATTCTCCAGCACAGCAGTGTTCATGATAACAACCTCATAATGTTCAGAGGCAGATGCTCTAAATTAGCTGTGCTCTACAAATGGGAACAGCAACGAGGAAGGGAGAATGGGAAGGGGATGAGAAAGGCTGAAACAGTTTGCTAAAGGTCACATTTCAAACAATTTAACTTAATTTTAAAAGGCTTCTTGGCACAACACTTCACAAGATCCACAAGACTTTTTCTTATCTTTGTCCTTTTTTTTTTTCCTTTAGCTCTGCAAGAAAACGGAAGAGTTAACAAACAGGCACTTTGGCTTGTCATGTTAGCCCTTCTCTCCATTTCTTTCTTTTCAATGAGAAAAACAACCTGGACATGAGGCAAGTCCTTTGACTTCAGCTCTGAGAACTGCTAAGAGTGTTTAATCTCTATAAGCATTTAGTTCTTCTGCACAGCAACAGAAAGCACCACTTCTTTCAAACTATTTAAGTACTGGTATAATTTCACCAGCAACAAAGTCTTTGTATCTCCATAATTTGCTGCCAGAGTAGTTAAAGGGACAGAATGATTTAACAAGCCTGAATTTCCTCACATTGCCAAAAGCAACAGTCACTACAGTGAGTTTTTAAACAGGTCTGTGAACAAACCCTATGGAGAACTGAGGCAAGCACACCTAAGAAGCACCATCTTCTCTTGATATGGAAAAGAGAAGGCTGCACACAAGTGGAAAAAACCTCAACTCCTAACTCATTTTGTCTCATCTTTTTGAAATATTCCATTTAGATTTTTCTCCTTTTTCCAGTTTGTAAGCCCTGGATCATTAACTGAGATGTGTAAAGAAAACTTCAGTCTGGCCAAAAATAAAATATCATTACCTAGAAAAGACAACAAAAGCGATATTTCAAAAATTTCCAAGCATTTTACATTTTTCAAGACAAGATTGATTGAAATTAATCATCTAAGAAATTTGCTTTTGCTGAAATTGCTTCCTGAGCAAAAAGAAATCTGAATTAATGACATCTGATTAAAATAATTCTGTCCAATTCTAATTAGTGTGTTCCCAGTGAGGAATAACAGTCTTCATATAAGATTGTTGTAAAAGAACAGGCACATGCCTGTTTTTCTGCATTTTAGAAAGCAGATATCACATAAATATGAAACTGGGAAAGCCAAGCTATCTCTAAAATGAAAGATGAGGGCTAGAAAGGATCCTGGATGAAAGGAAACAGAATATGCATCACGCATGGTAAAAAATGGTACCATTGCTTGATGTTTGATAAATGCCCTGGCAGTGAGCTTCCACTTCCCAAGCATGGGACATTATTTACCTCTAAGACTTAGAGTATGAGAAAGCAGAGCTAACCTCAAATGCATGGAAGCTCATAAAAGAAAGCACCTCTCCACTTTCAGCAAGTGCTACCACACTAAAGCATCACATAATTTTCATGGGGGGGAATTCTCAAATAGTACAATAGACATCTTTATTTCTTGCAATGTTCGGAGCATTTTATCCATATCTATCAACTGTTAGGTAGAGCTGAAAGTTGTTAGGTGAAATCCATTAGTTTACACAATATACAGTTAATGAAAATCCAAGCAGTTGCAGAACTTAATGTGACTATTGCAAACCACCTCATGAAGCCAACTGCCAATGACTATCAGATATATTCCAGCTGGTCTGGACCCTTTATGTCATTCTGTGTGATGTTTTAGTCATTTGTTACTTACTAATTCCTTCAAGGATCAGTCTTAAAAGCTGGTCAAGACCATCTAGTTTTGGCTGTGCTCACAATTTTATTTCACCTGAATGGATTTTAAGAAAAATAAAATAAATTTTAAAAATACAATTCTAATTTAAAAACTGAAAAGGCTTTCTCTAAGATAAAAATACTTCAGAAAGCTTCACAGAGAACTGAAATGACTGTTATTTCACAGCAAATCTCTGGTGCTAGAGAATGCTGCTGTGGGAGACGCATGCATATCTATCACGTGGATTCACGAGGGCATTGTCTTTGGCTCCCATTTACACAGCATTAAATTCTGCTGTGTTGACTTTGAGTTTGACATGCTACTAAATCTTAAGTCCCCAAGCAGAACCCTCTCAAAATCATGGTGTTTCACTAGCTGTCTCAGACCACAAGTGTCACCTTCATTTGGAATTATAGTGTCCCAAGTGTGCTTAAAACAGTCTCATACTTTCTGATGAGCTTGGGCCATGTTCCAAGTCTATCACAAAGCCAAAGCCCCTGCAAGTGAGAGGTTTTTTTTATTCTTGTTGCTTTTATAAGCACCCTTCACAGGTCTGCTCAATCCCAAAGTAGATCTGCTATTATGCAAAAGCAATTTACAGTGATGTGAGTTATGACTGAGAGGATACATGCAGGTGTTCATGGGTTTTAATTAATGCATTCACTTCACACCTTTAATTAATTTGTGACAACATTCTCAAGTGTCACGGATGCAAAGAAAGACAACTTTGCTGTCCAAGTCTCAGCAGATAGCTGTGCACTGTGAACAGCACACATAAAGTATTTTAGGGCCTTCTGATGAGGATGAGCTTATAGCAACACAAAGTGCTCAGACCAGGATGGTGTCTGGGAACAAGAGTGACTGCATAGCTTTCTGTAATGTCAAAATGAAGATATAAATAATCATGCATGAATTAATTTAGTAAGCATGTTAGCAAAAAATGGCACTTAAATGTTGCCTAAAAGCAGGAATGAACCTTGTCCTATTAATGAACCTTATCCCATTAATAAACCACCTCTCCTAGATCTCTACAAGTTCATCTTTTGAACCATGCTATTAGAGTAGCAAGTGAGAGAGACTTTCATTTTTTTGCAACAAGACTTATTTTACAGATTCTGCATCAAAAGACTTTTAATCTATTCAGCTCAGTCTGCCAGTAGACTCAGTAAACTTCCTTAGTTGTGTGTCAGCATTTGTCTACATCACACAAATACATGATTTGCTGATATGGCAAATCGGAAGCTGGTTAATTGCATCAAATTTCTCACTGAAAAGGCTTTTTAACTACCCTCAAATATCATTGAGGCTGAGACTAAGTACGTGTTTGAATATTTTCTTCAGTTCTCTGGTGACAAAACCGCTGATGTGGTTCTTCTTACATCTATGATTGATCCAAAAAAAAAAAAAAAAGAAACATAAATAAAAGGAAGAAAAAAACCAGAAAAGCCAAAATTTTAATCCTAATGCAAACACAGAGATGAGAGATGCTCCAAAGATGGCAATTTTGTACAGAACTGATTCTCATAAAGATTTTCAGGCATTTGATCTCTCATCAGTGTTTGCTTCTAAACATCAGACACTAAAGTAAATTGAGGTCTCCCTTACTCATATAACAACATTATTTTGTGGCTTTTAACCATGTCTTACCTTGTCATTTATTCTCTGCAGTAAATATTTGATGAACAGTTGATCACTTTAAGATATTTTTTGTCTGTAGGATATCAAACTTGTTCTCACTTATTAATTTTCCATGATACCTTATGCCTGCAGAATTTCAGGTGCTGGTAATTATCTTTAGTCAGAGATCACTTGGTCTATCCTTTCCCCTCTTCAGATATTCTGATAAAAAGTTCTGTTTTGTTGAACACAAAATTTATGCAGAAAAGAAAAAAAAAACCCACGCTGGTCATCAGGCTATTGTTCTTTTAGTGAGTAAAGCAAGAAGTACTTAAAGCAGGCAAACCAACGCAATGTTTTCATTGGTCTTGGCCATGTTTTGTGATTCTACTTGGAATTCCTTAGGTTGGGGCTTTGAGAAGGTCTCATAGAAGTCAGACACTCAGCTTCCATCATGGATTTGGGCTCCATATTCCCTTCAGTTTCTGTTAACATTCCAGACTTCTTTGGGTGAATAAAGCAAGGCATAACTAGCACTTGTTTCTTCTTTTCTGTCAGCGATTTCCACTCCATCACCAGGGTGGGTAGCGAGGAAAATTTGCTTGTTTGTGAACTCTTTTATCTCATATCCTGTAATTCGGGTGCAAAATGGGATTTCAAGATGGTAAGTGGGACTTTGAGCTGGAGTGCCGAAGATACTAACTAATGATCTCTTTGCCAGCTCTGCTAGGGGACAGCCTGCCTCACCATGGTCTTCACCACAGGCTGCAGGGTAATCTCAGCTCCAGTGCTTGGAGCATCTCCTCCCTCTTCTTCTTCACTGGCCTTGGTGCCTACAGAGTCGATTCTTTCAAATTTTTACCCTCCTCTCTCTTGGCTGCAGTTGTGGGTTTGTTTCTGTTCATTTTTTTTCCTTTCCACCTTCTTAAATATGTTATCCGAGAGGTGATGATACCAAGGTCACTGATGGGCTCAGCCTTAGCCTGTGGCTGGTCCATCTTGGATCTGGTGGCATTGGCTCCATGGCACATGGGGGAAGCTTCTAGCAGGTTCTCATAGAAGCCACCCCTTTAGCCCCTGCTACCAAAACCTTGCCACAGAAACTGACTCCACAGCCTATCAGTATTCAGCAATCCAAACTCAAACCAGAACAGCAAAATGTGATTATTCACGAGTCACATGGTTGTTGTTCTTTTCCCTTCATGGCTGAATGTAACTTCTAATTAGTAATTGAAGCAGCCACCAGGGCTTTGAATCTCAACGGGAAAGAGAGCAGAGAGGCAGACTTGTTCTGATTTATTCTCTCTGGGAAAATCTGTTAGCTAAGGCTCATCACGCATTCTCTCCATTATTAACCTTTCCAGGATAAGCGTGCAAACAAAGCATTGACGGGGGAGCCTATATCACACAGCTTCCTAGGAAAGGAGGGAGAAAAGATTCACAGCAGAATATTTTGCTATTTTCCCATCTAAAGGTGGAGAGGGAGATGCTGATGCAGGTTTTACTAATACCCTTCAAATTCTCAAGGGATCTATGGATTTGTATGCTTCTGCACACTCCAACATCCTGATGGCACCATTCTACATTAGATGCAAAAGAGCATCATTACCTGGGAGATAGTTTGCTTTAAATATGGGAAGTTTCTCTTATGGCTTTGGGCAGGAACTGATCACTTCCTTCATCTAAATATTAGTCTTATCCTACAGAGACAATTACGGGCATGTTCACATCCCCTTGCACACGGAAGTTGTACATATTCATAGCCCTTATATAACCAAACAAATGAATCTCTTTTCTTCTCTGCAGATGCGTAAGAAGGGCACACAATCTCCTTTCTAATAGTGGTAACAGTGATTTACTATGGCATAAAACAAGGAAAAATTAAAATGTAAACAGCATCCCACTGGTTCAGCTGTCTGTAACCCAAAATCCATTTAGGTTGTGGACACAGGGGGATTTCAAGCTGTGCAAATAGATCTGAATTAATACCACATATGATAAGAAAAATAAAAACACAAAAAATAAATATTTCAGATGGTAGAGCTTAATAACTCAAGAGAAAAATACTGATATGTAAAGGTTTTTAAGCCTTTTTAAAAAGCTTTTAAAACCTAAGTAAAAAAAAATAAAAGCAAAAAATAAGGGAGCAACTCAAGCTTGTTCTGAAGAGCAACAGAGACCAACATTTCCCCATCAGGGGGGTAATGAGCATATTAACACTCAGGCTAATTACATTGTAACTATATACTTACTATATGTATTAGCCATGTGTAATGCTGAGTACTCGTGGATTATGTCATGAATACCACTCAGCAGAGTCTCTCTGCACAGAGGATAAGGTGCCCAAGGAAAAATGTCTTAGTAGAGGTCTTCCTTTGCTTTGCAGGAGATTGAGTGACCTTTCATCCACTGAGCAACTGAAAAAGTTTTTGCTTTATCATAGGAGAGCTAGAAAAAAAAAATATATGCCTCAATATTTTTGTTGAATGTTGTCATCAAACCAGAGTAGAGGACTTTGGGAAAAAGCAAATATATCCTTTTAATTAACACCTATTTTTTCTTGGCATCTGAAATTCTGCTAAACTCCTCTCCCGCCAGACTCAACACATGAAAGACATCTGTGCATCACTGTATCAACACACAGGAATTACTTCCATGTTCAGGATGGAACTTCTTTCCTCATTTTCTTGAGGAGAAAGCACAGCATTTTGTTTTTAAATACTAAAATCACTAAGACAGAGGACCAGATCTTAAGCTAGTAAAAACTAGCTTAAACAATGGTTTCCATGGAAGTAAGATTTTTTCCATAGTTAGAACAATTGAAAAATTACATATAGAACAAATTAATCCCTGATTTAAAAATGTATATGAACCTCTCTTCTCCTTTGTAGTGAGGAATTCAGCAAAAACAGAAAACCATTCAAAAAATATGTAAACATAACCTTGAGATTATGGGGGAAAACCCACATCTAGTAGCAAAAACTTGAGGAAGGATTAATTATATGTTCTCAGAAAGATATAACGTTAGCATTATCCCACCTTATATTGTTCTACTTGTGTCATTAGCTTTTATTAGCACACTAGATTCATCACATACTGGTTTATGACACGCTGTAATGTAAATCAATGCGGTACCTCCCAAATGACTAATATAAGCTAGCTAGCTCAACTATAAAAGAAAGGCTTGACAGATGGGAAGCCAACAGAAAATTGCAGAAGACTGTTAAACTTATTTTTTACCATTTTATATCAAAGCGTACAGCTGGAAATGAGAGCGTTTTTCTAGGATAAAAATCAGTGGAAGAGAACTAGGGAACACTACAGGTTCCCCATCACCTGGGACCCTCTGAGCTAATCCTAACACAAAGACTGCATCTCTTTAATAATATTGCTGTCCTCAAAATACTGGTTTCTTGTGCATCTGGTTGGCCCAATTATGCTGCTCTAAAGCATCCTGATACCCAGGTAGTTTATTCCCCAGCAGAAAGAGGATTAGTGGGGGACCAAGGGGGACCTTTTCGCTCTCTACAACTTCCTGAAAGGGGGTAGTAGTTAGGTGGGGTTCAGTCTCTTCTCCAAGTAACAAGTTATAGAGCTAGAGGAAATGGCCTCAAGTTGTGCCAGGGGAGGTTCAAATTAGATATTAAGAAGAATTTCTGTGCTGAGAGGGTTATTAAGCATTGGAACAGGTTGCCCAGGGAGGTGGTGGAATCACCAACCCTGGAAGTGCTTAAAAAAGATGTAGATGTCATACTTGGGGACCTGGTTTAGTGGTGAGTATGGTTGTGTTAGGTTAACATTGGACTCAATGGTCTCAGAGGTCTTTTCCAACCATAATGATCCTATGATTCAAAAGCAATGATTTCTTGTCCTCTTCTGAAAGAAGCTGATGCCCACGTGTTTTATCACTGCCTCCATGCAAGAGGTTACTTCTGCCCCAGCTAGGTAGGCTGCACAAGTCATCTCACCCCTTGATGGAGGTGAGATGATGTCACCATCATGGTTGCTACAGGCAACCACTGCTTATCACAGCCCCTTTGCCAAAGGTCTCTAGCCCACAAAGCTGCCAGCTCATGAGCTTTTATGTCCTCTCATTTCCAATTAGTTAGGTTAGCAAAGATATTTTATCTAGCAGGGAAAACATGGATGTCACTAAACCACTGCAGATCACATACGTATCAAGCCTTATGTGTGCCCTTGGTCAAAATAAGAATGAAGGGAGACAGACAAGAGATATAAAATGTCAGAGCTACAACAGCTCCAGCACAGGAGGTTCGCACTGGCTTTTCTTCCTCTGAGGGAAGATGACAATGACTCCTAGGAAAACCAATTTTATGTCACCTGTGATGGGCCAAAGGTGCAAACTCCTTTAAATGGCTTTGCCACCTACAACTGTAGGTGGCAGCCTGAGTTTAACTTAATTAATTGGCTTGACAATCTGAGAGGAAATGGTGGTTAGCAACTTCGGAGCAGAGGGGGATGTTAGCAAGGAAAACAGTGATAAAATCAAATTCCCTTTTGGATAGAGAAATGCAAGTAATTATCTGAGGTGTCGGCTGACTGTGGGTAGTGCTGCAAAGCTAAATGCCTCTGCTAGGTCCACATTTATGATTCAACACAAGTGAGTATTACATTTTCCAAACTCTATAGAAGTTATTTTACAGGTCTTGGCTTGTTCCAGTCAGAACTTCTTCACAGTAGTGTTCTCCTATCAGCCCTGACTATCCCCATGCGGTTGTTGGTGTTATTTGCTTCTTCATGTTTTGCTGGTTGTTTTTTTTTCAAAATGTGAATTATTTCACATTTAGAGATTATTTAAATATACCATCTTTAAGAAATTCAATGAAAAAAAGCAACCAAGAGATAATAGCCTGAATTTCACCTCTAGGGGGTTTGCTAACATTCCAAATGAGTTCTCAATGGCATTTATAATAAACAAGCAATTTACAGAATCACAGAATCATGGACTACCAGAATCCCCGCATGGTGGCGGTTGGAAGGGACGTCTGGGGATAATCCAGTCCAACCCCACTGCTAAAGCAGGGTCACTCACATCAGGATGCCCAAGATCACATCCAGGTGGCTTTGGAATCTTTCCAGACGAGACTCCACAGCCTCTCAGGGCATCCCGGGCCCATGCTCTAGCACCCTCACTGCGAAGAAGTTTTTCGTTATGTTCAGATGGAACCTCCTTTAGATATTGGCAAGCATTGAGAAGATCACATCTTTGGATAATACTGAGTTGACTGTAGACTCTACTAGAATGGATTAATGAAGAGAATTGAGCCACATTCTCTTGCCCTCACCATTTAGATATTGGTAAGCGTTGAGAAGATCTCCTCTCAGTCTACTCTTCTCCAGGATCTCAGCCTTTCCTCCTCAGAGAGATGCTCCAGTCCAGTCCTCAGTGTTTTTATAGTCTCTGCTGGACTCTCTCCAGTAGTCCTTTCTCTCTCCAAACCGGTGAGCCCAGAACTGGACACAAATCGTTCCTTGATGCTGTTTCAGCCTAGTAAACAGAAATCCAGTTATTCTTCTGGGTAATACTCAAAATGAAAAAGTGGTTCTTGGAACCTATTGTCTCTTGCAGTTACCTATCACTAAGCTCTGTTTAGAGGCAATGGTTAAATTAGAAATAAGTGGTTAAACACACTGTTATAACTAATCTGGTTTAAAAGACCAGTTTCCTGAACTGATAAAATACCCTAATGCCTGGACACTTCAATAGTTATAAACCTCATTGAAATTGATTAGATTTATTTCCATGAGTCAGAGGCTCATACTAACACTAAGGCACAGGTACAGTTCCTATTTGAGCAACTAGGCTTGGAGGTTTCTCACCCCATTCAATCAGCCCAAACCAACCCTCTAAGATGGACCAGGCAGCAGAGCACTCAGGACATTTAAACACATGTGAGCTTCATAAGCAGCATCTAGGAGAACTAATTAAAGAATAAAGAATATGAAATTCGTTGATCAAAGTGATCAGGTTGATGAAGAAAAAGAAACATTTAAATGTGGTGTTTTATCACTGCTGCTTTTCGAGACAGAAAATCAACTAACTTTCTAGAAGGTCTTTTGGTTTCCTCCCATGCCTAATTCATCCCTGAAATGCTCCTCATGCACAGCGAAGCAGGAGTCCTGCGAGGCCTTGCATTCTTCTGGTTACAGTGAGCAGTGATTTCATGGGTATTTTGCTGCCAGGAATATGCATGAGTTCAGTTGCACAGGTTTATTTAAATAAATTAATTTGAACAGAAAAATCTGTTTTCCTGCATGTCAGTCATTCAGATCACAAACTTCTAAATGATTTTACCATCTCAATGCGTTTCTTTTAAAATATACAATCAGTTAGAAAAATAGTGGATTTTGAAAACAAATCCACTTTATTTAATTCAAATGCATTTATATGGAAGACTTTCCTCATCAGATTATTGTATTTCATCAGCTCCACCTGAAGTTATAGAGCAAAAAGAAGCATCTACAACTTTAGTTGGCACTGGATAGCTAGAATACGAAAATTATCAGCTTAATGGGAACAGAGGCAGCAGATTTTCAGTAAGAATCAGGCAAGGGTTGGCCATGTTACACAGAAGCAGTGAGGGTTTATCTCTCTGAGGTTTTAGCTGGCATGTAGCTACAGAACATGTTTGTGCTCCAGCTGAAAAACAGCTGGATTCTTACCACACAATTTAATGAAAACTCAGAAGAAAGTCTCAATTGAATAAATTCTTTTCCCATGCCACAGTGAAGTCCTAAAACGGGATGGTGTTTGTTTGATCAAGAAAATGTTGAGGGCTTAGGTCTGTTGGGCTTGGTTGGTCAGTGGAGAGAGAGAAAGAGAAGCTAAAAAAGAAACAGAAGCCCAAGTGACAAGGAAAAAATACAGTTTCAACAAGAAATGGAATTTAGAACATCTGAACATCTGCTGCTGTCTCTACAGCTAAACAATCATTTAATCTGGTGAGACTCTGGGGTTGAAGCATTATTAAATAGAGCATGGTAAAATCAGTTCACCAGCTCTACAAGAATTTGAGGAAGAAAATCTAACCTGAATTGGGATGAAAAGCAGAAGTTGAGACATTTCAGACTTAAAGTTCCTTCAAGTTGGAATGGATCCCCTGAAATATTTGATTTCAACAAACTTAAAATATGTTGTTGATATTCTGGTTCATTTTACTTCAAACTTTCCACTAAAAACTAGTTTTACATTTTGAAAGAATTTGGAGTTGTAGCCATTTGTTGAACAAATCAAACAAACCTGGAACAGGAAATTCAACAAAATAGGCTCCTTCTTACAGTTTTGATTTTAAACAAGTTGGCATTTTCTCACAGAAAAAACAATGATCAGCTTTAAACATAAGCATATTGCCTACAGCCATATGGCAAGCCTAGAGTGCCTGGTTTATACTATGAGAAGGCTCCAACATCCACCTACTCTCTGTGCAGCAACCAACAGGAAAGTCTGCAGCTTCCATGCACTTATTTTCATGGCACAACAGAGGACAAGAAACAATCTGTACAGTTCAAAGTGGCCCCTGGATGCCTAATGTCTACTAAAACACTGATTATTAAAGCTCAGATCTCTGTTTCATACAGGATCATTCTCAGGAGGAACAAATTTTCATGTAAAGGAGGAGACTAAAAGACAGCAATGCATGTGCATTTTTTTTGACCACTGCTGACTCTTTTTGTTCTAATAAATCAACATGAGCAACACGCTACTCTAGAATATCTTTGATATCTCCCAATCTGAGGATAGTAATGCTATCTCCTAGAAATCTAGGAGGCAGTCCTCAAACGGATTACCTAGTCCAAGACAGAGTAAATAACCAGAAGCTGACACTACTGTAATACATCTGCAGTCTGCCACATGTGCAAGGCTTCTTGCACGCTGGCTTCCCAAAAAGCACTGAGCTGACAGTCAGACCCAATCCTGCTCTGAAGTGCTTATAGGCACAGATAGATCTTTCACTGATGGCTTTGCTACCCAACACCACACCGCTGTAGGAATGTCTATTTTCACAGCTCAACAGTAGTTTCCCATGTGCAGAAAAGTATTTCTCACTGCTCAGCCTGACATCATGGAACACTCATTTCCCAGGATCACCACCAGCATGAGCATTTACATCTTTTATTCATATTTTCCATGAATTAAACACGTGGAATGTTGCTCTAATCTATTTAATTCAGAATTCCCACACTAAGCACAAGGAGAAGACAAGATGAAAGAACAAAGATGTAGATGACATTGGCTCCACCACTACACCAAATAAATCTCTGGAAGGTACCTCAATAACTGAGGGTATCTAAAAACCTCAATATCAGAAAGAAATGGGGATGTTTAGATTAGATATAAGAAGGAATTTCTTTACTGAAAGGGTTGTTAAGTCTTGGAATAGGCTGCCCAAGACAGTGGCAGAGTCACCATACCAGATGCTTTACTTAAGAACATGGTTTAGTGGTATGTTAGTGGTATGTTAGTGGTAAGTATGGTTGGACCTGACGATCTTACAGGTTTCTTCCAACCTTAATAATTCTGTAATTGTGTGTAAATATCATTTACAACTATATAGGAAGCAACTTAAATTCCCAATGGAGACAATGAGAAGGAACATCTGGAAACTCTAATAAAAGAAAAGTCAGTAAAATGTCTTACTCTTTTCAATAAGCGGATTAAGTTCTCTGGTAAGAAATTTGGGGTCAAGCTTGATGACTCAGAAAGAAAAGCCATCACATACTGTCAGCTTTTATAAACACTGAAACAAAAGTTTTAATTCTATAAGCTTTTTTTCTAATTCTTGCAAATTTATAAGAGGAACAAAGAGAAAAATACCTACAAAAGCAAGAAAAGAATAAATGCAATGAGATAATGAAGTGGTTAAGCATCCAGCTGCTTTTGGAAATGGTCAGAAATGGCTTGGAAAACATCATGCCATCAACAGAGCTTCCCTTCACACCCTGTCACTTTCTGAAATCGTCATTTTCAGTTTCTCGTGTTGCCTGATTTGCATGGACAAGCTTTCTTTGGCTGTTGGTTTTGGAAGCATTTAGTTAAAATACATGTGTTTTTCTCAGAACATTTTCTTAAGGGAAAAAAAAACACATAACAACGAAACATACAAATTAAAAAAAAGGCAAACAAAAATCCAAAACAAACAGACAGACAAAATAAAAAGCACATAAGTAAAGATCACTAAAGAAATAGTTTGATTTTTCATTATTATTTTTATTCCTATATATAGTGCAAAACGAAGGAAACACTAAGCAATTAGACCTATTCACTATGATTTTGTTCATAAAATTGCTATGATTTTATTCATTGTGAATGCAATTTTTAAAATAAGTTGTAAAAAAATACCAATTTGACAATTCAAAATTCCACCTTGGAATTGAATTTGGGTGTTTTTTTTCAAAGCTATAGATATTACAAGTCACAACCCTGACAATATTATTTCGGAAGCTGGATACTGCTAAGCGATAGCTTGAACATTAAGGGCAATTCTGAGAGGAGTTTCCATGACCCACGTTACTTTTTCACAGTTCAGCATCTAAGCTACAAACTATTATACAAATCACTGAAATCTAATTTCTACTATGGCTAATGTCTTCGATGTGCAGGTCCAAGGTTAGTATTACATGAAAATTATATTGTTCAACAAGAGCTTTAGTGATTTCACATTACCATTCAAAACTGAGTGCATGTTCTTAGATAAATGGTGTTTTTAATTAGACATGTATGTATTAAGCTATTTCCTTAATTGTAGTATCTCCTTCGCTTCATATTGTTTTACTGTGTATTCAATTCAATTTCTTACATTATTACACTATTAGATCAAACTGGTAATTGTCCGTTTTCCCTTTCTTCACGCTTATCTAAGCTTGCAGTGGTCTCATTTAATTTATCTTTTTCAGCAACAACACAGCAATGGGATCCTTGTGAAGGAACCCGAGATCTAATCAAGACTTCCCTCCTATCATGTTCTCAGAGCCTAAAGTTACTCTGATGCACAAGCAGAAATCCAAAGTGCAATGTGCCTTCATAGCCAAAAAGGCAAATAGTCTCCTGGGTGCATTCAGAACAAGTATGGCCAGCATCAGGTCAAGAGAGTTTCTCCTCCCCTCTAATCTGGAGGAACAGTAAACCCAGCTTGTCAGGCAGTGCTGACCTTGGCTTCCAAAGCCTAACAGGGTGTGTTATCTCATTACATGATCTGTGCAAGGCCCAGTGTACAGACCAGCCTCTGTGTGACCCTTATGGCTATGCAAATTGTGTTCCCTCCGACCTAGGGAAAACCCTGGGCCAGCTTACAAGGGGATCCTCAAATATGAGGAAGACTATGGGCTTTCTAGGCACCTTCGTCAAGTTGGTCAGAGTGACTGAGGGTTTGTGAACAGACAGAGGAAGAATTATCCAAATTTTTAAGTCTACTGACTGGTAATTCTGTCACTTTTACAGTATCACAGAACACACATCATCATGAGAAACTTATCTCTTGTGTGGCTATTAAGTATGAAAGTCAGTGAAGAAACCCAGGCTACCCTGGGACAAGCACTCAGCAATTGGCTGGGCACGTGTTAAGGCCTGCAGGGTTAAATTCTCCAGATGAGATGCTGTCCTTCCTTTCACCTGGAGAATGACACACTTTATAACACAGAGCTTGCATGAAGGGATGACTCAGCTATAATCCTAAACAATAGATAATAAACTCAACATGAACTTCTAGAAATGGCAGGAGATGGTTAGGAAAAACAAAATCAATCTGACAACTGGTGCAAGCTCCACGACAGCAGTGTAGGTGCTCCCACTTATCAAGGTTTTTTTTTGTTTTTCAAAAGCATTTAAGTGTGGGTGGGGAGAAGGCAAACCTACACTACAGAGTAGAATCCTCCACATCACTGATGGATGGAACAAGAAAAAAATGTTTGTCTCATTAATTTACAAATTACCAAATCAGAGAGAAAAAGGAAGTTATTGCCTTATCTGCTTAGTTAGTTTTACTCTCATAAATATATGAATTTACTAGAAGCATTTCCTTCTGTGTTTTTTTTTTCTTTCTGAGAAAAAAAGAAGAGAATGACAGAGAATCTAGTTAATGTCTTTCCTTCATCAAACAACCATGAATATACATGACCACACTATATTACTATTTCCATACTTTGATTTATGTTATGGATAACATGTTTATATCAAGCTAATATGAATGAGAAGCAAAGCAAAACAAAAACCAAAAAGATATCCCCAAAACAACAACAAAAACTCCAAAACACATCAACAGTGAGGAACAAAGTATCTCTTAAATGAAACTAACATCTAATTGTAGGCTAGACAAAAACTGGTAAGGATTTCTGAGGCACTTTATTAGGAGGGTAATATGAAGATTTGTGAAAATACTATTAACCAAGATACACATCCAAAAAATTATTAAGGTTGAGCTCTTCAGTTCAGGGTGAAGGTAATTAAACTGCCCAACCTAGGAAAACTGATCTATCATCCAGCTATTGATATTTATCACTTTTAATTTCATGTCAGTACCTCCCAATCACCTACTCCAAAATTAATTTAACCTACAGCAAGCTATTTTCAGCATGACAGAAGTGTAACTGAACAAATTCCTGCCCATAAAGCTTCCACAATAAGTGGGGTTTTTTTATCATCACTGAATTTAAGTTTATTTGTTCTCTTTTGTGTGGTGAATTCAACTGATCCCAGGCAGTCATTGAAACTTCAGACTTTTTGGTAGGTCCACCAAAAGTGCTCCTAGGTCAAATAGCCTAAATGGTCTAAATGTTGCAGATGCAGATTTTGGGGATGGTTCAGTGCTTACTCCAGTCATCAGTGCAATCTAAAGGACATTCCTTCACATAGCTCACTGATCCCATAGATAGTCAACATCATTAGTGCTACCTAATGAACCTTAATTTTAATAGTTAGCATATACTTCATGACACCCAAGAATGCAGGAAGGAAGTGTATCAGCTGTCTTGTACCTATTCTAATGAATGTTCTTAATGTTTTCCTAGCCTTTTCTCAATTTTTTAAGTGGACATGGAGTGGGGCAGCTAAGTTCACTTCCAGTCTGGAATTTCAAGCCTTCCACACCTGTCTCTTTTACAGCAGTAAAAAAGTGGAGCCCTCAGCACAAGAGAGACCTGAATCTGTTGGGAGCAGGAGGCCACAAAAATGATCTGAGTGCTGGTACCCCTCTGTTGTGAGGAGAGGCTAAGTGAGTTAGGGTGGTTCAACCTGTAGAAAAGACTCCAGAGAGAATTTGTTGTGGCCTTTCAGTACTTAAAGGAGCCTATAAGAAAGATGAGGACAGAGTTTTTAGCAGGCCCTATTTTGACAGGACAAAGTAACTAAAGGAGGGAGATTTAGACCACAGATAAGAATTTTTTTACACTGAAGGTGTTGAGACTAAGTCATGAAATGCAGCCTTTCTTCAGTGCAATATACACCTTATTTATTCCACTGCTGTTCTGTATATATGAAATGCACACTGTTCAAAGAGCTGCATTGTTGTCAGTGGAAATAATGATCTAAATGTATTCCAGGACTTAATCTATAATTCCCTGAGTGTTTTGTAATGTCTAGGAGGTAAAGTAAAAGATCTTTAAGATATATCAGAGGAAATATATATTACTGTGTCTGTACGGATTTCTTCAGGCAAGTCTTGTTACCAGAATTCTTTCATTTAGATTTCTGCTGTATTTATGTGCTCTGTTTTAATGCTGCTTCGACTAGTTTGGATATTAGTAAGTGGAGGAAGAGACATTTTTATGAGCCATACCCAGTGAAACAAAGAAAATATAAGTTAAAAGTTGATATGCAATATGTATTACTATTTCAGTAAACAAAGAACAAAATCTGATTTTCAGAGCCCTCAGAAATGAAACCTTGAGGAATATGGATCCAGTCCTGATGGCCATAGAAAGAACAATTCGGGTTTGATATGATTATGAGGAAGTTTCAGTTCCCCCAAATAAATATACTGAGAATGAGTAACTGAGTAATTTCTTTATTTTTGTTTTTTAAACAATATCCGATTGTTATTCTGAAAATCTTTTTATGGGTTGCAAAAGCAGATGGAAATCATGCCAATGGCACAAATCCATTTATTATTAACATGAAATATATTGTGAAGAATAAACTATTGGCTTTTGAAATACTTCATCGTTTTAAGACACCTTTAGAAGGAAGGCATGACTCTCATGCTCTAAGTACGTGCCTTATAAAGAGGTAATACAATAAGGTGGCAAAAAAATTTGCATTCTTTTCTTGGGATTTTGGTTGGGTTTTTTTTTCAGTACAAAACCAGTTAGTCCACATCAGTACTTCTGACTACCCTTTTCTGTGAGAAAAGAGTTTTGGAGGAGGAAAAAATGGTGCTGCTTTCTCCTCCCAGACCTCCCACACACCTTAACTGGGTTCTTGCAACACTCTCTGGGTATATTGTACAGTAAAACTGAAAATTGTGAACAACATACACTGTTAGTTCCTTCACAAGAACAGGCAGAAAATGAAAAACCAACTAAATAAAAATTGAGAATACCCCTACTCTTTTCCCTCCATGCCATGCTACTATTGAACTGTCAAGATGCTTGTCCCAGCCTTGCATGTGGACACGTGCTTACCAGTATAAGACCAACAAACACGCAGAGACAGAACAAAAGTCTGTTGGGACTAATATTATGTGTTTATTGGAAGTTATTTGGGGGAAGAGCATCAGGAAAAGAGAGGAGAGTGATCCTTTCTCCTTCACTCCCTCACAGCTTTTGCCAGTCTGTAGTTAAGGCACTTCCCGAGCAGAAATTTCAACCACAGCATCAGGTTTAACCACCCTCTGAAGATGTCTCTTCCCTGAATTCGAACTCATTTGTGCCTTACCCTTGCTGTTGTGCTGAGTAATGTCAGGGTTTTTCCCTTTTCCATTTGTCTGGTATCCTGTGGGAGAGTCCCTTTCCTTCTTCCATTGCCACTGGCTCTCGTTGCATATTTAAGATTTTATCTGCTCTAGCACTGAAGGAACTTCGTGAATGACAACATGTTTTTGTTCACTTTTTTTGCCATTAAATAAGGGAGGAAGATCAAGTGCTTGTCTGGCTGACAGAAACCGAGTGGTTGTATCTGCTGTAGTCTGCTCCCTTATCTGCTGTTTTCTATTGTTTTCAGAAAAAAAAGCCTTTCTAATGGGGAAGGAACAAGATAAAAACCACAGAATAAAGACAGGACTAATTCAAAAGGACATTTTTCTGTCCCTGGGTGTTAAAGCCATGACCCTGCTGGAGAACAATAAGACATGAATGAGATGTATGGATGTTCACAGCACAGAGAACATCCATAACCTTTCAGATAGCCTGAGGGATAAGAGCCACGGGCACACTCTCTGCATGTCCAGTCCTAAAGATAACAGAAGCTATTGAATCTTCAATTTTTTGTGTATGAAATACCTAATACCAACCTCAAAATCACTCTTTCCTCTCCTACCATCTCCCCATAGATGCAGTTTGCTCACCTTTGAACTGTTTCTCCCCTCTCAGGGAGACCCCCCCCACCCAGATGAGTATTGTGTATGGTGTTATACTATATACACATAAAATACTGACAAAATTATATTATCATATCTTATATTCATTTTTTATCATTAATCCATTCTAGTGGAGTCTACAGTCAACTCAGTATTGACCGAAGATGCGATCTTCTCAATGCTTGCCAGTATCTAAAGGGTGGGGTCAAGGGGATGGGGCCAGACTCTTGTCAGTTGTGCCCAGTGACAGGACAAGGGGCAATGGGCACGAAAATGGAACCCAGGAGGTTCCATCTGAACAGGAGGAGAAACTTCTTTGCTGTGAGGGTGTCAGAGCACTGGTCCAGGATGCCCAGGGAGGTCACCGATCCTAGTGTCTGCAGTAAACACACCCAGATGTCTTTGTGGGCAGGAGACCAGACCTTTCTATGTCTTTTCCTATCTGCATTTACTAAGATGTCACAATTTGCAGTACAGCTGATTTTACACAACCATTATTAACCAGCTGGTTATTATCTAGAGTTGGACTAGATGACCTTTCAAGGTCCCTTCCAACCTAAAGTATTCTATGATTCTATGATCATTAGGATTCGTAAGCATGATGCACTGAAGTGCTGCCAACATCTAAAATGACAAATGAATGTTCCAATGTCTGGCTCTGACTACTTATATAAAAATTTATTTCCTGTAATGATAATACCCAAATAATAGAAACAAAGCAAAACATAGCAAAACAAATGATGGTCCTAACCTGCAGTTGTTATTGTACTTCAAAATGAAAGCATACTTCACTGAAGTGATTTTGCCATGAGACAGCAGCTTTCAAAAACACCTGTTGGAAATGTACTTTCCAGTTGAAATAATAATCACATACATATCTATGACTGAATTGACAATGAAAGAGAAAGCCTTGAGATAGTCATAAACCTAAGACATTAATTTGCCTAGAAATGATACCAATTTCCTACACTGCCCTTGCAAGGCTGAATTATGCATCAGGTGGTTACGTTTCATTTATCAGATTGCTTCCCTCTCTCTGCCATCCACAAGCAGCAGAACCACAGCAGTGCTAGCACAACAGAACATGAGCTTCTCACTGCCTAAATTGCAGTAGGCTTTCAGCCTGAAAGAAAGTACACAATGGATTTTCTTATCACACCACTCAGTGTCCCAAATCTAACAAAGATCCTGTTTCCCACTCATTTCTTAGGACTTTCTCTGTATTTCTACAGCAGCTTTGCACTATATTTTTCTGGCTTTTTTCCTTGCTAATCAAGAAACAATCACTACGTGATATACTTTCTCAATTGCAAAAAGTAACTCAACCATTATTATTATTATTATATTTTTGCTAAGATTATTTTCCAGAGAGTTGTCTTCAGTAACAGGAATTCTGCCTGGCAGAAAAGTACCTAGGGGTGTTGGTGACAGCTGCTGAAGATGAGCCAGCAGTGTGCCGAGGTGGCCAAGAAGGCCAGTAGCATCCTGGCTTGGATCAGCATTAGTGTGGGCAGCAGCACTAGAGCAGTGATTGTCCTCTTGTGCTCAGCAGTGGCGAGGCTACGCCTCAAATCCTGAGTTCAATTTTGAGCCCCTTACTTCAAAAGAACACTGAGGTACTGGAGCATGTCCAAAGAAGGGCAACGAAGGTGGCGAAGAGCACAAGTCTTGTGAGGAGCAGCTGAGGGAACTGGGGTTGTTCAGCCTAGAGAAAAGGAGGTTCAGGGGAGACCTTCTCACTCTCTACAAGTACCTGCAAGGAGGTTGGAGTAAGGTGGCAGTTTGTCTCTTCTCCCAAGTAACAAGTGCTAGGACAAGAGGAAATGGCCTCAAGTTGTGCCAGTGGAAGTTTAAATTGAATATTAGGAAAAATGTCTTCCCCAAAAGTTCTTGTCAAGCCCTGGCACAGGCTACCCAGGACAGTAGAATCACCATCCCTGGAGGGGTTGAAAAAAAGTGTAGATGTGGTGCTCAGGGACATGGTTTAATGGTGACTTGGAATTGCTGGATTCATGATTGGACTTGATGATCTTAAAAGCTTTTCCAACCTAAACAATTCTATGATTCTGTGAAAGATACCACCAGTGCTAATGCGCATGTGAATTATCAGGTACCCTCGTTTTTCTGAAGCCTGTACAAGATACAGGGACACAAATATTTCCTGTTTCTTAATGGCAGTGCAGTAGCTAGTGTTCTAAGGTTACATAAAGGAGTATTTGAGTTCCCCTGCCTCCAAAAACCCTCTCTGCCAATCTAAAACAGGGTATTGCCTTAGGAATGAGTGACACAGATGCTTTTTGAAACCGCATATCAGTAAGTCCCTCTTGTGCTTTGCTCTGTTTTCCTGCTGCAAACACAGTCAGGTCAATCACAGAGGTCAATCGTATAGAACCAGTAAAACCCAAAGGGAAGAACTGATAGCCAAGCCCCCAGTACATGGCACAGACTGGGGACCATCACACTGGGATGAGAGGAGGCACATAAAGGATAGAAAATACTTAACCACCACTTTACTGAAGGTATCATTCAAAGCACACTGACACCTTCGTTGTGCTTTGGGCTAGGTCCAATTGCACCAATAAGGCCTGATCAAACTCTTGGTAGCTATTATTTTTCATCATCCTTCTCTGACAAAATTTCTGAACCCCAGCCTTCAACAATGGTACTTTTCTGTGTATTTTTCTGTGTTTAATGCCGAGAATTATCCTAAATTAGATTACAATTTTGGTGAGGCAGGCTGCAGAAAATCTACATTTTCAATTAAAGAACATGAATAATGATAATTAAGTACAATAAACATATTTGAAGCCCACCTCCATCCATCTGGTAGAAAAGCTATCAACACAAGGACCTTGGCCTTTCTCTGCTGTCTGGATCCCTCCTCTCTGAAGCAGCAATGGGGTGAAGTCAGCATCAGGAAAACACAGAGACTCTCCAGCAGTGTCTCCCTCCTGAAACAAAGACTTTACTGATTTACTGAGGAATTATCAAAAAGGGAACACTAGCCTGATGCTTTCAGCACACAAAATATATATGACATTCTTTTCAAATAAAAGTCTTCAGAGAGGAAAGATTTCAGTGAATGTTTGTAGGAATATTTAGATGTTTTCACAATAAATGTAAGGAATTATATAAAATACCTTCTCCCTCTTTAGCATTCCCAAGTATGTATCTCTCAAAAAAAAACCCTCTATAATTGAACATATTCATAATGAAAATGTTTACTGTGAGTTCATCTGTGAGATTATAACACATAAAAGTGAGCAGCTGTATATTTTGATGCATCTTATTTACACCCAGGGAAGACACTGGGAATGTTCTAAAATCCTGCAAAAAAAAACTTAAAGAACCTTACAGTCATGTGGAATTTACAAGAAAACTGGTCAAAATTTTGTACCTGAAATGTAAATCCTTTGCAAAAATACGCAACATACTTTTTTAATCATCTCAAATATGAAAAAAATACGGTTGCAAATTGAAAGCTAAGTAAAATGCAGATGCACCATGATTTTTATTCTGGTACCATTACAAGGAGTAAAAGGCTGAGAAAATTGCATATTTGTTTATTTCCCATAGTCAATTTGTTCACCTTTTTTTACTGTGAATGAGACACCCATTAAAATATTACAAGATTTTTAGTAGATGATCTAAGATTATTAAGAACAGGATTTTTTTTTTTAAAAGTGCATTTCCAGTGCTTGTCAGCATCAGTTTTCTCATCAAATTTCATACAAAATAGCTAATGAGGGCAACTCAGCCCCACTTACGCTGTTCTAAATGCAAAGTTGGTTTTCAGAACACTCCCCTCCATATTTAATATGGTGATGATTACAAGAACAGCTATGCTCCAATATGTTAATTTCATCTCTGTTTTTCTGCTGATGTTACTCTTCATTTGAAGATTACTGTCAACCTCTATTCTACAGGAGATCAAAGTAAGGCATCCGGTTTGTACCAGATGCCATCACACAAAATTACATTTAAGAGATCTCCAACGTAATTAAAAACTCTGTATAAACCATCTCAAAGATGAAGACATACTATACCAACTCTCCACTCTTTAAACAGCTGGGAAGGTGACTAAATGTTACTTAAAACTTATGCTAAATGTACAATCTTCTTCCTTTGAAGTCCTAATTAATTATCTCACCTGCAAATCACTGTAAACAGAAGACCACGGATCTGCTTTGGCATACTGAGATATCTAGGTTCATCATTCCTCACTGATGCCTGGGAAGACCACGGCAAACTCTGCTAAGGCATCAGATCCTGGACAAAGAGAAGCGGGTATAGAACATGTTCATGGTACTAGATTTACAGTTGGGACATATCCTCTTATCAAACGATGTCATGCACCCTTGTAACCAGCTCAAACACCACAACAGGGTTTGCTGCCCAGTCACACTGACACCAGAGAGGGCTCTTGGTCAGAAGTGAGGCCTTTGTCTTCCAATGAAATACTGGGAATATGTGAAAGCCAAAAGTCAGAGAAGGAATATAGATGAACAACGAAAACACGTTACATTTCAAAATCCAGCCCAAGATAGTACCAAGAAGAAACCAAGATGCTGGAGAGAAAGATCCATTTCAGAACTGAATCTTTTTTAACTTAGCTTCTAATATAATGGGGGTTTTCTATCAATTTACTGTACTGCTTGAACAAAACCATTATTGCCTTGTACTAAAGCTCAGAAGTCATGAAAAGAACAAGCAACATCCCAATACCAGTCATCCTTACCTTCCCTTTCCAGAATTGCTCCAGAATTGTCTCTCTTGGGCACCCAGGAAGCCAGGAGCAGATGCAGCTAGCCCTGAAACCCCGACAGAAACACATTGGTTTCATAAGACACCAACTGTCACCAGTGTATCAGTACATGCCCAAATAACTGTAAAGAGTTAACCACCAAGGTAATGTTGTCTCCCACTGATTGCTTTTTTCTAAACAACTCACAAAGGTACTGTATTGACTTAATACCACAAAAGACGGTAACTGAAATGCATTCAGTTGGTAATGGTGCCAAGAATGTGACTATAAGCATCTCCTACTCTTTATAGACTTGAAAAAGATGAAAACATCTGACCCAGCATGTAAAGGGGCTGCCAAATTCATCCTGGGGAATAAGTAATAGAGTTGGTATTCATTAACCCTTCTCTATTGGGTTTTTTAAAGAAAATGAGTTACATCTTGGTCCAAACTACAAGCAAGATTTATTTATGTTTAAATGACAAAGGAATAGAAAATACAAGACACTTGGCAGAGTATTGCTTTGAGTACCTTGGCAGCTTGTCATTGATAATGGGATTGTTGTCTTCAGTCATTCGCAATTGAATTTACCCACAAAATCTACCACTTCGTCTTGCACATATTTCTCCACAATGCACCTATTTACCTTCCCAAACCAGGAAGAAATGCATTAGATGATTTAAAGGGTAGCCCTTAATGCAATTTAAAGCCTTGAAAATTGATTTTTCTTAATGAACTTTATATCCTGACATCCTGCCGTTTTTCCTCTAGTACATTCAATTAGGCTATAATCAGTTATTAAGGGTTAGATAATGGAAACATGACATCATCCACACATGGTGGAAATTTTTACAAGGGATTAATTAAAAACTAATTTTCATGCAAGGCTAGACCATCTGGGCCAAAAGGTGCCTATGGTAATAGCAAAAAACAAAAACAAAACAAAACAAACAAACAAAAAAAGAGAGAGGGGGGAAAAAAAAGGTCTCAGAAAGCCCAAGATGAGGAAAGGAAGAACTTGCGTAGATGCTGAGATCATGAGAGCGAACAATAACATGTTCCTCTTGGAGGTAAAAGACAGAGAACCTTAAATGTGGTTCATCTAAACTACAAAAGAACAGACATTGTTTATCAAAGTGTTTCACATCATTCCTGCAAAAGAACTCAACACTTTGTGGATAAAAACCAAGAGCTTTTCAAGCTGTAGTTCCAGATAGATACACAAACATTAATAGCAGTAGTAGCAGTACTTAAAGCAAAAAGGCTTTTGTGAGTTTTGTTAATACTAACATTTGATAGAGAGGAGCTTCGGGCTCAAATTATGTATCTAATCTCAACTGAGAACACAGCTCAGCAATTCCATTTGCCCCATATCAAAGGAGGGAAAATGTTGTTTTTCTGCCAAGAAAATTGATCTATTTATCTGATGCAGCATTCTCTGTCAGCGTTTCTGTACAGCTTTCCCCACTCAATACCACTGCAGGACGTCTGTTGAAGATTCCAATCTTCAGAGGTCAATATGTCAGGTCCAACACAGGGTTTGTTTTTCCTTCTCTGTTTTGCCTTTTTGGTTGATTGGGGTATTTTTGTTTTTGTTTTAAATAGGTGTATTCTAACTATTCTTAAATGAAACTGAAATATAATAGTTATATTAAGAACCAAAAACTTTGTAGCAACAATATCCACATTGCTGCAGTAATTCTGGAGATCCTCATATTTCAGAATCAAAATCCCCCAACTCAGTAGAAATAGCTAACAGAGTGTATAATAGTTCTTAACAGTCATTACTGCTTTTCAAAACAACATCTCCAAAGCATGCCAACCCAAGAGCAATTTTGTGGACATTACCTCAAAGGCATGTTCTAGAGGTAAAAAAAACTGTTCAAAGCCTTCAAAGAGTCATTGCTTAGATAGCTCATCCTCAGGTGCTGCTCCTAGTGGTTGCTTTGCTGGCCTCACCTACTGACTCTATTGGATTTTTTCTCCATTTATGTCCACGAAAACAAGAGCCAAGCCTGAAGGTCACAATGTTCCACAAAGAACTCTTTGTGGGTTGTCAGAATTGAGTTGGTTCTCTTTTGGTCTTTTGACTCTTTGTTGACTCTTTTATGCAGGATTAAAAGAAAAACTCCAGCTTTTGTCCAGGTTTGCACTTATTAGACTCCTTTGAATCTGCTGGATAACTCTTTCTGAAAACAATTTACAGAAGCTACAGCTTTGATTCAATTTAAAAATATGTGCTCGACATTACATTTTTTTTCCTTGAACTTTCTAGGCTTTCTCTTTTCCTCAAACTTTCCAAGTGCACTAGTAACTATCTATAATCAGAGCCTTAATTAAGAAGAAAAGTGTTTTGGATCATTAGTCTCAGTCTGTTTGGAAAAAATAGTTGCAAAATGGTAACTGAGGTTTTCAATGACTGTATTGCTCCCCCAGAGATAAGGCAATTAAAGTCGTTTCACATAAAATCAACCTTCTCCCCATTGCCTCAGTATAGGTGTGCAGAAGTAAGAACAAATCAATACAAGAATCTATTCACAGGGAAAAAGGAACAAATATATCTTTATAATTACAATATGTAACACATTCCACAGCTGCATGCCTCTTGTGAATACTTCTGATCTGAATGTAAATACATGCTCTATGCTGAGAATAATTTAAAAGAGGAACCAGGAACACACAGGGAATGAGCTGGTGCTTTCTATATGCTTTGAAATATAAGAGTTATTCTTATTATAAGTTATTCTTATTTTCTCTGCATTCCCATGATATACTGAAGAGCAGCCTATGTTGTAATGTATGGTGCAACAGAAATATAAAATATGAACCAGTTAACTGGCCAAGAACCTGCAATCTCTCCTTAAATCCATGCTCTTTATAGGCCTATCAACATTGCCTCCATTATTAGTTAGGTGAGCTAGAGAATATGTCACACAGGGAAGATATCTAGATGGTCAGGGCTGCTTGGAGCATGGGTATTGCTAGGAAAAGCCTGAGAAACTTGCTCAGATTTATTCAAAATTCACTTAGACATGCAAAAAATGTCAATATATATTTCACCAAAACTGAATTCTCTCAATCCATGGAATCATAGAATAATAGATTGGGTTGGAAGGGACCTTTTCAAGGTCATCTAATCCAACGCCTCTGCCGTTAGCAGGGACATCTCCAGCTAGAGCAGATTGCTCAGAACCTCAAATAACCTGACCTGGAACAGTTCCAGGGATGGAGCATCTACCACCTTTCAGGGCAACCTGAGCCAAGGTTTCACCACAGTGTAAAAAATTTCTTCTTTATCTCTAGCCTGAATCTCCCTCTTTTAGTTTTAAATGATCACCCCTTGTCCTGTCACAACAGGTCGTGCTAAAACATCTGTCCCCGTTAATCCTCAAGTGAGTGGAATGGTGGAAAAACAAATGAGTTTCTCATTTTCCTTGCCTGGGAATTCCAGCCTTAGGAGTTTGCTTAGCCTCTTGTCTCAACCACTCCTAAGCCATGCCACCTGGAAAACAACACCTCCACAGTAGTTCATGCTTGCATGCCCTGTGTGCAGGACAGGGCTGTTGGAGGAGCAAAGGTGTGTGAAACACTCCCAAAACAAGTCCCAGGCCATTCAATTTCATCTACAGAAAGAAAATAACTATGAAAAAAATATGCCAGGCATTGAATACTTCCAGAGGAATTGCTATTCTTCATCATTATTTTTTAATTTACTCTCTGCTGGATGAGAACTGAGGCCCTTGTCTCCTAGTCAGCACAAACTTTGCATTTCTTGATTTGCATCTGGGGCTTACTGAAAAACGAGTGTGTTGATTACAACTCTCCTCCTCCCCTGCTCAGCCCCAGCTGCTCCTCTCTTCCTGCAGTTACAAAAACTAAAATGCAGAACCATTCTCTTACTTATTTTTATTATTTATTTTGCCTATGCGAGTTCTCTCATCTCCTTTTTCAGCTCCCTAAACACTGCTGAAAGGAGCAAGCTCTTCACTTTGGGTTAAGTGCCCAGCTGTGCCCTAAGGCATATGCAGGACCACGGGAGAGCAGAACAGCTGGGGCAGCTCCACCACCATCTAATGACAGTGACAAGCCCCACAGCCCCAACTTTTATAGTTCTCCACTCCAACCTCTTGCTAAGAGAAATAAAGTTATTAGAACCTGCAAAGGGAAGAAACTGAGGATGGAAAAGTAATGGAAAGACTACTTTTTTATGCTTTTAGTAGCCCTAATCCTTTGCAAAGAAATGCTATGTTGGGTGAGACATACTTAAAGATGTTGGGGCCCTCAGAGGTCTTCTTGATTACTATTCACAGCTCTCCCAAGAAGAACTCAGCTCTGCCAAGCAAACTACTCCTGTATTTTCTATTTCAGTCTATACATTGGGATCTTTTCAGTCTCCATTCACAAAATGGGTCTTATATTCCCATGTCCTTTCACTTCTGCTTGAGCTACAGCCACAGAAAAAATAAAGCAGAGAACAACCTTTCCTGATCTGTATGTAGCTCTTCCACCACAAAAGGCTGATGTACTGTCTGACTGAAAAAGCTGGACAAAGAACAGAAGTAGCTCAGAAAAAATCTAAACAAAAATCCAGAATGAAACCTTGCTCTCTACTCCCTGCTCTGTCCCAGAACCCAGCATAGGAGAGTTTGAAAGGCACGTCTGGGTAACATCTAGTCCAACCCTCCTGCTAGAGCAGGGTCACCCAGAGTAGATTGCCCAGGATCATGTCCTGGTATGTTTGGAACCTCTCCAGAGGAGGAGACTCTACAACTTCTCTGGGCAGCCTAGTCCAGGGCTCGGACATCCTCACAGCAGAGAAGTTTCTCATCATGATCAGATGAAACCTCCTGTGTTCCAGTTTGTGCCCATCACCCCTTGTCCTGTGTCTGGGCAACACCAGCCTTTCATGCCACCTTATTCTAATAAGCTTGAAACTTTCTAAGAGCATCTGGAACACAAATAAACACAAAAAAGACAGAATACTACTTGATGGAGGAAACTCTTCCAAATATCATTGTTGGATTATATCATGCAAAGGTTAGTTCTAGGCTGCTAGTGAGAGCAACTTCCTATTCACAGATGATTCTCCTTCAGCAACTAAGTTTCACACATCAAACAACATCAGTCAAGGGACTTTTATGCATGGCAAAACTCAGTAACTTGTGATTCATTCTGCAGTGCATTAATTAAGAAGGTGCTTTGATGACCATTATTATTGTCATTCCACTTTCTTCACCCCAAGAACACATCAAAAAGCTCATAACCTTCAATAAAAAACACTAACCCCACATCAAAATGTCCTACCTGGTCTCCCACTGATCAGCTGTGCACTAGTGCAGAAGCCTTCTTTTTCTTTTACAGTGTCATTTTGCCCCTGGAAAAAAACAAGTTACTTTTTACAGCATTGATCTCTGGTAGATGTTTCCATTCCAGAGATCCCCATTTTACTCAATGTTGTTTCAAGACTCGGCAGGATGGCTGATTTTTAATCAGCCTAGTAAATCACTTGGGTCTCTTACTGCCTAACAGAGATTTACTTTAGGATTTTCGGTTTTGATGAAATCACAAGTGGGAAGGAGCAAAGCTTCCGCTCCCTTTGTAATTAATCACAGGTTAAAGTGCTATATGAATTATACAGGCCTCAAGAGAGACATCACTTTTTGAATTTTCAGCAAAGCACACAACTTAGGACATACTTTGCTTTGTGTATTTGGCTAATAGAAGTATTAGTCACTGAGCTGAAGAACTTTTTTTTTTTCCAAGTTTGGAAATAACCTTGATAATCTGGAGAAGACTATTTTCTAACATGAGCTCTACTTTTATAAGTTATAGAAAATTTGGTAGTATGTGCATCATGGCAACCTAGTAAGATACAACAAAAACCCCATAGAATCCCAGCATGGTGAGGGCTGGAAGGGATCTCTGGGGATCATCTATATTCCAATCCCCTGCTAAAGCAGGATCACCCAAAGCAGGTAGCCCAGGATCACAGCCAGGCACATTTGGAATCTCTCCAGAAAAGCAGAATCCACAATCTCTCTGGGCAGCCTGGGCTAGGGCTCTGCCACCCTCACAACAAACAAGAATTTTCCTCATGCTCGGATGAAGCCTCTTGGGTTTCAGTTTGTGCCTATTGCCCTTTGTCCTGTCATTGGACACCAATGACAAGAGTCTGGCCCCATCTTCTTGACCCGCACCATTTAGATATTGATCAGCATTGATAAGATCCCCTCTCAGTCTGCTGTTCTCCAGGCTAACCAGGCCCAAGGCTCTCAATATTTCCTTCTCACAGAGATGCTCCAGTCCCCTCAGTATCTTTGTAGCCTCTACTGGACTCTCTCCAGTAGTTCCTTGTCTCTCCTGAACTGGGGAGCCCTGAACTGGACCCAATACTTCAGACATGGCCTCACTAGGGCAGAATAGATGGAGAGAAGAACCTCCCCTTGACCTGCTGCTGGTCACAGTTTTCTTAATGAACCCCAGGAGACCATTTGCCTTCTAGGCCACGAGGACCTGTTGCTGGCTCATGGTGAGCTGCTTGTCCACCTGCACTCCCAGGTTCTTCTCAATGGAGCTGCTTTCCAGTAGGCCAACCCCTAACTTGTCCTGGTATATGAGTTTATTCCTCCCCAGGTGCAGGACTCTGCACTTGCACTTGCCCTTGCTGAACTTCATGAGGTTCCTCTCATTCAACTCTCATCCTGTCCACATCTTGCTGAATAGCAGCAGAGCCGCTCCTTCCAACTTTGTATCATCAAACTTGCTGAGGGTATGCTCTCTCCCTTCATTCAGGTCATTGATGATGTTGCTGCACAAGACTGGACCAAGTCCTGACCCTTGGAGAGTACCATGAGGAACAGAACTCTATGTATTGAAATATCGTTGTGTTTTTTCAAACCAAGCACTCAGATATTTTTTGGACAGGGGTGGATGGGAGAGTCACTCCACAAATTAATTTGTAGTGAAGCATATGGGTGAGGGTGGCATTACAGTCAACTGCAACTCCTGCAAATTTATCAGCAAATATCACCACAGCTCTTAACATCCTTCCCTGCTATGACTCCAGACTTATCTCATTGTTCACACCACAGTAAAAGACAGTTGATTAATACATGTCACTACCATAAGAAATACTTCAAAACGTGTTAATTCTCCCCTTATGTGCCAATTTCACAGATCCTAATGAGATTTTCTTTGTTTTGCTTCTTACAAAGTACTTTTAAATTCATAGAAAAGTCTACTGAAAAAGAAATTTGAAAGGTAATTTTGCTTATACAGTGATCTATTTCATTATAAATAATAGGAACAAAGGAAGAAGAAGGAATCCAACCTTAGACTATTTTCTGTTGTGCCATGGGCAGCATTTCCCAAAAGGGATCTGCAGGCAAACAACTACATCAAGGCCAGAAATCCACCTGGAGAAGGAAAGCACAACTATGAGATGATCAGTGAAGGTTATCTCAAGGGCTCTGAGCAACCTGATCTACTTGAAGATGTCTCTGCTCACTGCAGAGGGGTTGGACTAGATGACCTTGAAATGTCCCTTCCAACTTAAATAAGTTTATGATGAGTCTGTGATGATTCAGAGATGTATAAAGCAACACATACAATACCAAAAGCATCATTTTTGGTAGCTGAATAGAATTTAAAAAATTCAGCTATTTTCTACCATCCTTACATGGAGCCAGACAGAACACCCTTGGCTTTATTTCTCTGGGGTAATATCAGCAAATCATGTCCCTTCAGAGAATTTAAGGTGCAAAACAATATTCCCAGCAGCTCTGTGGGAAGATATTATATCAACCTTCTGGCTTGTTAAAAAATGTCAATCAGAATGAATGTAGAGATGCCAATCTGCCAATTTATTCTCTTAGATATTCAAGAGCCATTTTAGAATACCTGGTTATTGGAAAAAAAATTAATCTGATTATGTCACTTCACTTTCAAATGAAAAACTTCTGAGAACATAAACATTTCAGAAAACTGTTCAGGGAGTGACACTTAAAGATGCCCCATTGCATCATAGAACAGCTTAAATCATGTTTCAGTGTCTGAGTATCTGAGGTTGTTACAGAAATCATTTTTTCATTGCATTAAAGCCTAAGAATTCAAATAAATTTTGGTTTATGCTAGTAAAATGACTGATTTTATTATTTTAACACTTACCTTTGTATTTTCTGTAAATGCTGATAGAATAAAATTTCCTAATTAAAAGCTATGTTCTAAATTACAAAAGTTATGAAATACTAGAGAGCGATAGAAATTTCCAGGTTTGACCATTTCTATTACTTTAAAAACAGGGAAAAAACCCAACCAAACCAAACAAAAACCCAAAACCAAAAACGAAGATCCAATAAGGTCAGATTTTGCCAACAGAGAGCTTGGGCTTCTAAAGAAAAAAAATCAGCATTTACAGCAAGTACAAGAAAATTAGTCAGTCTTCAAAATGTATTTTCAATTCTCACATTGCTGTTATACCCAAACCAGATGTATTACAACTGGACTTTCAGTTTTTAAGGCTACAAACTTCTTGCTGCTTCTATTACCCCTCAAACTAGGCTGCCTGGTGAGGACCTTGCACAGAGGAGCAGTTACCTGGTTTGTCTCCTGGGCTCAGGACAGCTGTTTGGATAACCTAAGGAAGTATATTTCCCCTTTCTGGTGCTCATCATAATGGTTTGTTTGGAATATTTCATACACATTTCATGATTTCAGCACCAGTTCATGCTGTAAATAGAAGTGTGTGGGTATATCTCCTCACCAAAATCTATCAATGACACGTTATTTATCTTCTGACAACAACAACAAACATATTAGTCAAGTAGTTGTCTTTAGGATAGTGTGGTTATCACAGTTTTCAGGCTATTTGCTTTTGTATAAACATGTCTGTCCCATTTATCTCCCTATAAATACTATCATCTTATTCCTGTGATGAGCATCTGAAGTCTGCAGGAACTGCAGAGAAAAAGAGATGATTTCTAGCTCATTCCCCTGCATGGCATAGAGCTATATGATTAAATACCTTTGTTTCTATTTCTCTTCCTTCTCTTCCCAAAACCTAAAATCAATTTGTTGCTTTGTGCATTTCTGAAAAGGCACAAGTTGTGCAAACCACCACTTGGAAATTCCAGCAAGGCCAGATCATATCTCAAACCTCTTTTCCATCCCTCAGAAGAGGCAGCATAGGATGGCAGTTGTTGGAGCACAAGGGTATAAGAGTACTGAGGTCCCCAACCCTGGGCTGGAAAACCCAAGCAAGGGAGACCTTGGTGAAGATGCACACCTGCAGGCAGGTGAATGTGCACTGCCCCTAGTTTTGGGAAGCTTTTTGCAACCGATGATGAGCTCTGGGCTGGGTATAAAGGTATAAAGAAAATGACTTTAGATCTTTATGATAGCACATACCAGCAGACCACATTGTGGAAGCATCCTCAGTTTCATTCAATGCTTAAATACAATTTCCATGAATGAAAGCTGCTTTATGACTAACACCTCTGGGCCACACCTAGCTAAATAGTTACTGGAAGTAGTGTTGGTCAATTTGCAAATGCAGTGACTCATGTAATGCATTTGACTCACTTTGTTGTGGACAATTCTGTTTTCTTTGATGGGTCTATTTTTGCCAGAAGGAATAAATGAGATATTTCTGGCTGCATCCCCTCCCAAGAGAATGCTAGCAAACTGTGAGTCCAGAACAATGTTGTCTCAGACTGAAAACTTCAGCTACAAAATCCACGGCTATTTCAATTTATAAAAGTACCCCTGGACAGACTGAGTCCAGTTCCTGTTGGTATTGCTCACGCCCCTTCCCAGGGGCTCCACATGAATCATCTGTTTCCTAAAGGCTGGTACAGAAAGGGGTTTGTAGGCTGATTGATCTTCTAGAGAGAGAGAGCTTGGAAAACACGTACTATCACCCAAGTTTTTCCAATATATCTCACCTCTTTGTCTCTCTAACATGCCCAGAGGAAAAAAAGAAAAAGAGAGTTGCCTTCTGCTATGCATTTCCAGCACAACAGAAAATCTGGACTTTGTACTTACTGGTAATGCAAATAGAACTTTTAAAAGTGTTTTAACTTTTTAAGAAGTCTATCAAGATAAAAAGAGCCAAATATCCCAATAAGTTAAATTATCATTTGAATAACTTCCATCAGTTCTCCAGGATTAAGTCTGCAAAATTTTCTCTAATCTTTTACTTTTTAGGAGCTACTCCTTTCCACCTGTTTCCATTTTAATGTGTCCTGAATATCAGTTATTTTTACTTCAGCTCTAAGAGGCAAATAACTAGGATGAACAGTAGCTCTTCCTTTCACAAACAAAAATATGATATTGCCAGTAGAAGAAAACACAGAAAATTGCCACAGAAATAAAATCTCAGCAAGTGTTTTCATTTGTCAGATTTGCTCTGCAATAAGGTCCTCAGTAAAGAAAATACAATCCTTGAACCCAGCATCAATTATCACAGAGTCCAGGCACTAGGCTGCATTTATTCTTAATTTTTGCCCACTGGAAAATGATGATTACACACATTCGATCAACAGGGAAAGAGTAAATTGATAGCAACAGCAAGAATCCTCACCTTTTACTGGGCAGTGTGGAACTCAATGAAGTTCTGCAAACATGTAGACCTCCAAGCTGAAACACTAAGCTGAATCAATCCATAGCACTGATTTAGTAGCGATGGAACAGCTGATGGTTCAGGGAAACAGGAGGGAGCAAGATGCCTTGTTAACTGTGCATTAGTTCTTCACAAAGATGAGTTCTTCCTGACCTTTCATCCCCTAATTGGTTCACGCTCTGAGAAGTGCACTTATCTTCATCCTGGCCTTGAGCCTTTCAGCGCAAACGTTGTTACCAGTGCTGCTTTCAGGCTGCATTAATTCCTTTGCCTGAAATGAGCACACCAACCAGGGCTAAGAAATAAGAAAGAAAATTTGGGAAAAATGCATGCTTTCAACCCTAGATCTCTCTAATTAGCTGCTTGAGGCCACATTGCTGATCTCACATTTAGGAAAATTAATTAATAGGATGGTCAAATGCATGATTAAAATAGTTGTGCACAGAGTGTGTGGATGCAAGTTGACAGTCTAAATCACTACTACTATACTGTGTGGAGTCATGTTAAACAGTTGGGATTTTTTTTTTTTTTTTTAGTTCTTCAGTTTCCAATGTGGTAATCCAGTAGTATTCTATTTCCACAGATAATAAAGGAAATGAAAGGAAGCGATGACAAGGATCTAATGGAAGACAACAGAAAGAGATGAGACCAAGAGCTGAAATGACAAGAAATAGGGACTTGTTTACATAAATTCATGGAAAGTCCTTAAAAGGAAACACACATTCACAAAAACAAATACAAAAATCCCCAACCAAACCAACAAACAACAAAAAGAAGCTCTAAACAGGAAGCGAAGGAAAGTAGTACATATATAGATAGAGATCTACAAAATATCTTAGGAAATCTCAGAAGCTTAGTAGATTTTGAGCACTCCTTGCTTAAAAATTAGGCTACAAAACAGGGGCTTTAGGTACGCCTTATAAATCCTTTCAGAGCATATCTCCTTTCCTTAAATTCATTGTTGTGATGCTAAACTCAGTCCCTTATTAAAATATACACACACATGGCTTCTGAAGTGTCATGAAGCAATTGCTTAGGCCAGTTTACTCACTCCAAAGTGTACTAAGAATATCTACAACAGATGACTGGGACAATTAAAAGCAATTTGTGATGTTCCAAACATCCATTCATCAATATTGGAGGCACAGGCAACTATTGAAATACTAAGACTTATAGGATGTATTAGATGTTGAAATAGTCCAATGACATGGTTTCTAGGAGAGGGTTACTAATGTGCTAGGAATGAGCAGCATGTTTGCTGCTTTCCTCAACTGTGGTAATCCACTTCACACTGACCTACAGATCCAATTAATTTGCAACTAATGGAACACTATGTTCAAAGGAATTCTGAGTATTACTTGAAGCTCCCAAATGACATTGTTAGTCAACTATCTTTGAAGGGCTGATAAGCAGCATGAGCACAGGAGCTGCTCCTGGTGTGTAACTGAGTTTTGCTTCTAAAATATGCCGCTTGTATTTTGCACAAAAATTGTATTTTAAGTTTCTTAAAAGGGTTTGGGTTTTTTTAATTTTCTTTGGTACAAAGGCTTCTCTGATACCTCCTAATAGAAAAAAGTCTCATGAAAGTGCACTGGCTTGACCCTAAAATGACATTGAATTGCTCCACATACAACTCCTCTGAGTTCACTCCATTGCTGATAGCCAGTGACATTGGTTGGAGTCCGTTGCAAGACAGCAAGCAGACTTAGAATCATAGACTTATACTATCATTTTGGTTGGAAGATACCTTTAAGATGATAATTTCCAACCATTAACCCAACACTGCCAGGTCGCCACTAAAACATGTCCACATCACCACATCTACGTGATTTTTGAACACCTCCAGGAATGGTGGCTCCACCACTTCCCTGGACAGCCTGTGCCAGGGCTTGCAAACCCTTTGGGGAAGGGGCTTCCTCCAGACTTAATCTTAGGGAAAACTTGTTACGGTTGATGTGATGCTTCCTCTAGCTACATGATTTGGGTCAGGTTCTCAATTTAGTCATCTCACCTTGTATCTGGGATCTCAAGGTAAAGAAGGAAGTGTCCTTTTTTCTGGCTGCAGCTGTTAGCCTTCTTCTTGGGCTTCCCCAGAGGGAGTGTGTGATGTGCTGCAGAATAACCGAAGGATATCTCTCCTACTGCTCCAAACAATTTAATCTATGGTATTTAGGTCATAAGGAGTAAATCAGACTTACCACCACATTGTAGCTGGGCATCAGAGCTGTGCCTTTGTGCACTCCCAGGACACTTGGGTCATTAATTCTCCATAGATTGGGCAGCCTGAGATGAGATGAATTTGAGTCAATAGATTGCACTGAGATGAGGTGATTGACTGAACTCTTAGCTTCACAGGGATGACTTAAGTGCCAAAGGAACTCTCCAAGTGTGGATTTTAGACTCCCCTGGAGATTCCCCCTGTTCTGCATAGACTGATGCTTAAAAGTCTTTATTAGTATCATAGGTAGAGGTGATGCAGTCACAGCATCAAACTCAGGCAGCTGCTGCTGGAGAATTGACCAAACTGTGCCTAGATAAGATAATTGTAACTGGTCAGTAAGAACTGTTCCTGCAGAGTAAGGAGTGAACAGTCACATAGGCAAGTCTTTTTTTTTTATGTAGCTGAAGCAGGTAGAAGGTGTTTTGTGCCTGATTTAAGGTAATGAGCAAAGGAAGCTCTGCTCACTGTAGTTGTGACACACAACCACCAGGTAGTTTTAGAGGGTCTGGATCCTGTTGGAGATACCAGAGCAAGGGCCTTCATGACCGACTCTATCACCACCAGGAAAACAATTCGCTATTCTGTTTGAGAAGTACGATTCCCCACATAAGCATTAACATGATCAAAATGTTCCAACAAAATAATTGTGTGGTGTTTGCAGAGTATTCTCAGCAAAGGCTGTGGTGCAGGGACTCCTGGTACAGTTCAGTTGCTTGTTCCCACATCCCCAGGAGCAGATCCTTTCAGCAGCAGATGGCAATAAATCATCTCTTTAGACAAGGAGCAGCTATGGAGCTGCATTGTAGACATAAAATAAATCCCTACCAGAAAAGCAGAGAAGTTAAGGTAGGAAGATACAGAATTATTAAGGTTGGAAGAGACCTCCGAGATCATCAAGTCCAACCATCAACATATCACCACCATGTCACTAAACCATGTCCCTAAGTACCACATCTGTCTTTTTAATATCACCAGGAATAGTGACTCCAATTCCCCAGGCAGCCTCTTCCAATGCCTAACAACTCTTTCCATGAAGAAATTTTCCTAATATCCAATCTAAGCTTCCCCTAGAAACTGCTGTTCCCTGCACAGACCTATCTCCCACACTCTGGTCCTCTGAAAGATCTCCCTAAGCCGTACTGTCCATATACAGAAGACACACAGCACCTCTGACAGGTCCAATACTAACCACTTACCATGTTTTTTTGGTGAAAGGAAAGAGGTGTTATATCTTCTCGCGTGGGATTTACCAAAAGGAAAACTTTTTTCCTGAGTAGAAAGCAACACAGTTTTGTAGGTGCATATTTTAAACCTGATTCCTAACTATTCAAGTCATTATAAATCCACTGACCTCAGCAGTTGTGTTCCCCTCCAGTGTGTCCTGTCTTCAGCCCATTGTGGTCTATGTGCACAGAACTATCCACTCCATAACACATACACTGTCATTAAAGGTTCATCAGGATTTATATCATACATGCTTAAGGTTGTATTAATTGTATATTGCTTTGTGAAACGGGAGCTCTGCAACCTTGGGTACACATACAATGAATAACCTTTGTTAACCTCTGACAGAAATACAGTTATGAACCACTCCTCTACTGTCTTTCTAATGAAGTGAATGGTTCCTTTTTTTGTTGTTTTGGTTTGGGTATTTTTCCTGAAATAAGCTGTCAATGAAAGGCATTAGCCTTTTAAAAAAATCCACTTCCCACATTCCCAGTAAAAAAAAGTAGAACTATGTGTTCTTTTATATCAGATGTCCTCCTGAATCTTCTCTGAAAGGTTTATTGTCAAGTGATCAGCGCAATGATCACTGAACTGTGTTTTCTATGATTTGCATTAAAACCTCAAAATAAGAACATGTTTTGTTATCATTGTTAGTACTAGGATGAAGGTGGCACCATCAGAGCTAAAATCAACAGGCATAATTCGATTTCCCAGGGAACAACATCAGTGTGCTCAAGAAAAGCATTTAGTTTGAAACCACAGATCTTCATGTTGAATTTTCAACCCTAAAATTGCACCTATAAGTTAGTGACTGAAAAATCACAGAGCCTTGAAACAAATTTCAAGTTGTGTCTCCATGGTTTCCTCTCCCCTGCACCTTAGAAATGAGTATAAGAACATGAGGAACTTGAGGAAAGGTGGAGGAAGAATTGTAGAAGTATTTTTGTTTTAGAGATACAGCACAAGTGAAGTCTTTGGCTGTTGCTGAGTTATGCTTTTAGGCTGGTTCTGAAAATCTTGAGACAGGCTAAAGTAGGGCTAGGTAAAGGGGAAAAAATCTCCAACGCTTCACGTTTATCTTGCAGAGAACTTGGTCAACCTGAAAACCAGAGAAATAAAATCAGAGTCCTTAGCTACACACCCCTGATATGGATGCAGCTCACACAAACCTGCAGTGAACTCTCACTCTTCAGCAGCGTTGGTAGTGCCAAGCACGGCTGTGACAGCTGGCTCTCAAGCTTGCGTTTCAGGAATCTTCTGAATGTGTGAACAGATCAGTCTTGTTTTTAGAAAACGACACTGCTGCAGAGGAAAGCTTCAAAATGTGGCCCAAGTGAATCCTAAACTGTTCAGGACCTAATGACAAATAAAAGAGTCTGACATGTTTATTAGGTTTCATCATTCTCCAACATTTGAGCTCAGCAATATCATAACCATAAAAACAGCATTTACAGAGCGTACGTAAAAAGAAAGTAGAACATTTCATGAGATGAAGACCTTCCTAGGTTCAGCTTCCTGTGCATGTTTGCCCATTTTTTCTATAGGGACCTGATCCAATTCTGTCAATGTGAGTTGGGCACAGGGAGAGCAGGGTCCTGCCTGAAATCAGCGGGCACATCCCTGTTAGCATGCATAACCTTCCCGATGCTTACAACAGTCTCGAGGTGCTTACACCGGTCTGTGAATCTTATATCAGAAACAGTATTAATTGCCCTTGCAGCTATCAAATGCAGTCTATGATTTCCTTTGAGCTCTTTGTAAATACATAGTTTTTATTCTGCTGGGTGTAACTTGCCACTGAGAATATCAAAATTCACATTTAAATGTCATCTCCTTTCCTCCACAAGTCACAAATTTATATTCAATAGTATAAGTATATATAAGTAAGCTTACATTCAATAGTAATCCTACTGACTAAGGACTGGTTTTTGTCGCACCCTTAACACGTGCAATGAAGCTTGGAGTGTGGTGAGCACCTCTGTGTGTTTATGTAAGGCTACATATGATTAATGTCAAGCAGGGAACCGCTCTGCCCCTCAGAATCTGCATCACCTCCTTGTAGCAATTAATGCTTTTGTTTTATCTTCTAGATATATCTGGGAATCTGAAATTCCCACAGGATGGGAAAGGCTGTTCCCAGCAGATTTTCTGGTCAGGACTGTAACCACCAAAGATTTAAGCAGTTCATACATACCTAGAGATGCCACGTGAATTTGATTATGCTGCTCCAAAACCACAACTCACATATTACTAGTTGTAAATTCATAACAACGCTACTTTAAATTCTGGGAGCGTCTCCACCCAGAATAATACTTGCTGATCTCCAAGGAGTTCTGAGAGCCATAATTATTGCAATTGTCTGTGGGCGTCAATCTCAGGAAGCAGGAGCTCTACAGTCTCTGCATTACTGTTTCTTGGTCAACAGCACCATCTACCTCTAATAGCAGGACACCAGAGCAGACAAGGCTTCCCTTGCACGGCTTGCTTTTTCTGCAAAGCTATTAGCAGTTATGTTGCTGCAAGCTCTCTTTCTGTGTGTAAACCAAGTTTTGGAGGCATAGAGCCAAGGTTTTCAATTTCTATAGCTCGTAAAGCAAATGGTCAGCACAGCAGAGTCATCTGAGTCAGGACTGGAAAACCAGCAGCACTAAACAGGCACTGCAAAATACATGTCTTTGTTCTAGTATGTGCCTGGGTGGAATGCAGGGACAAGTACAGTATAGTAAAGATGAGTCCTGATTATCACTTTTTCTGTCATAAGACACAATATAACTTTTTAGTCTGTTGGATGTTTTACAGAATATATCTGTAACAGAAAGCAGATAACATTCCCTATGGTGAAATTACCAGGTTGATCTTTAGGATGGAGACACTAGGAAAAAAAACAAACCCAAACCATAACCAAACAGTGGTGAAACTGCAGTGCCATAACCAGAGTAATAAATAATGCAGAAGTATCTACATCAGGGACCTGGGAAGTTAGCTGCCAAAATAGGAAGTGAAGAGATAAGAGCAGTACTGTGGAGAAGGACTTGTGAGCACTGATGGGTAAAAAGCTGGACATAAGCTGGCAATGTGTACTCAAAGCCAACCATGTCCTGGGCTGAATCCCCAGCAGTGTGGCCAGTAGATTGAGGGAGGGGATTATGTCCCTCTGCTCTGCTCTGGGGAGACCTCACCTGCAGTGCTGGCTTCAGCTCTGGAGTCCTTTGCACAGTAGAGAGAGACATGGACCTGTTGGAGGAGGTCCAGAGAGGCCACAAAATTGATGAGAGGACTGGAAGCTCTCTGTTGTGAGGATGGGCTGAGAGATTTGGGGTTGTTCAGCCTAGAGAAAAGAAGAGATGCCTCCAGGAAAACCTTCTTGCAGCCTTTTAGTAGTTCAAGGGGCCTAGAATAAAGACAGGCATAGGCTTTTTAGCAGGATCTGTTGTGACAGTTTTAAATTAAAAGAGGGAGATTTAGACCAGAGAGAAGGAAGAAGTTGTTTACACTGATGGTGGTGATACACTGTTCCAGGTTGCCCAGAGAGGTGGTAGATGTCCCAACCCTGGAACCATTCCAGGTGAGATTGTCTGGAGTGCTGAGCAACCTGATCTAGCCGGAGACATCCCAGTGACTGCAGAGGGTTTGGACTAGACTTTTAAAGAACTTTTCCAACCTAAAACACTATATGGTTCAATGATTCTATGAAATTATATTGAAGAAAATTTCATATGGCCGAGCATTTATTGGAATGAATTACATGCAGCATTCCCTATAAGACATAAAGGGAAGAAGAAAGCTAACAAGCATGCACAGACCAGGGAAGAGGCTGCACTGTTTTGGGAGTTACTTGTTTAAACTCCCAGCTGCCAAGAGGCAGTTTGGAGGTGGTGAGAGCAGCAATTATTGATTCAGCATTGCCACATGCTAAGCAGGAGCAGCCAGGATTTGATGGGGAATGGAGATGCCTGCTCTCCCCGCGGACCCCATGAAATACAGCTCTTTTTTTTTCCCCTGCAAAAAGGTTTTATTAAAGCTGTCAGCCTGCTTTAAAATAATGACAGGTGCTACACAAATAAGGAGCCTTAGTTTCTTACTTAGCAAAGAAAGGCCAGAGTCTGGTCTAATAGCACAAACTGAAATACAAGAAAAAACATACAAGGAAATAACTCAACAAGATGAAAATGTCCAGCACTGTGGAAAAAATGTCTGATTTGCTGTTGTTATTAAGGCACTGGGAGACATATGGCAGCAATTTTAACATAATAGATATAAATACCATGGATATTTCATTTATAGCACCCTGAGCTGGACAGGAAAGAGAAATTTCCATTTATCTTATTCTTCTAAGATATTTTAGCCCAATGTCTGTAAGTGGTTAGGAAAAATATTACAATTGTAGGCAGATTCTAACAGAGCCCTGGAAAAAGTGCAAACTCTTTTCACTGAGACGATGAGATATACTGCAGAGGGTTTTTTGGTAGAGGTTTCCAAACTATCAACCAGCTACTCTGCCATGTTGGTCTTACCTTTGGATACTGCTTTCATTGCTCAGTCTGGGCAGTTCTAGCACTGATAAATGATGATTCATAAAAAATAAAGTCTTGTGGGGTCCTGAGAGGACTGACAGTGACTAGCACTGAGAAATGCCTGTTGTTTGACCAGCGCCTCTACACTGGCCTGAGGTGTCCATACACAACTATGGGACATCATGGGACCCTGAGATTCCTCTGCTCAACCTGTCAGGAGTAAGTAGTTCCTCAGCATTCACAGAGCATACTCTTATTATAACCACATGATTCCAGTAATGAGACCTCACCTGCAGTGCTGGCTCCCTGTCAGGAGTAAGTAGTTCCTCAGCATTCACAGAGCATACTCTTATTATAACCACATGATTCCAGTCCAGTAGTGAGACCTCACCTGCAGTGCTGGCTCCAGCTCTGGAGTCCTCTGCACAGGAGAGACTGAGACAAGGACCTGTTGGAGCAGGTCCAGAGGAGACAACAGAATTGATGTGAGGACTGGAAGCTCTCTGCTCTGAGGACAGGCTGAAATAGTTGTTCAGCCTAGAGAAGAGATGGCTCCAGATGATTCATCGAGGGTAATGGAGGAAATCAGTGAGAAACAAGCAGAGCATGCACAAGGCAGAGTGGCACAGCCCACTATAGGGCTCCCCATTTGCAGTAGCTCCATGCTCTGTTCCAAAGCATTCACATGTTCCAAGCTATTGTTTAGTCAGTGCTTTGACATGGCCTCTTGAACAGCTTCAGAAGGTGATGCAACACCATCAGAAACCCAGCATTGCCAGGCAAACCCAAAGGTGATGAGCAGAGGTACCTTTTTCACCAGCACCACACTGGAAAGGGCCCTAGAAAGGCAGCACCATCCCAGACAGCATCTGAAGGAGGTGTCTACAGGCTGAAGCTTTATCTGTCCTCTTAAATCATCTTTTCTTCTGAAGGAAGCACACTGCTGAAAGCAGAAAGAGCACCTTAGCCAATAATACTGTGCTCCTAAGGCAAAATCCTCAAAAATCATCCTTAATGACCTAATCTGAACACATTTACACTGGGTCCAAGAGAAGCTTCCTACCTTACACAAAGCTATTTTCCCCCATCAATTTTAATTATCCTACCTAAACTTCTTCCACCCAAAAGTGTGTTGTAGTAACCACTGCACCTCCTCTGCAAGGTCTTAACGAAAAGATTTTCATGTATTTTTTTTCCGTTAAAGAATTTTTAGCACTAGTAACAGTAGTTATGACAAATGACTCTTCTTGACAGTTCTTACCTTGTTAAAGTGTTTCAGCGAAAAACAGCTGCTTAAGAGTTCTTCTGTGGTTTATTTCCTAAAACACAGAGAGCAAAAGGTCTCCATTGTAAGAGAAAATCTATGAAAACAAAAGAAAAAGAAAAAAAACTCCTTAAATTGATATGAACTCATTCAAACCTCCACCCACATCAGTTGCTCCGTAAAAAAAAAAGAGGAACCCTACTGAGGTGCAAACTTTTATCTCCAAAAGTCACATACCAGTATATCAGTAAAGTGCAATCCCGAGTTTACTTTACAAAATGCTATACTCTGTCTTGAGCCACATACCATTGTGAGACACCAAAGGAAGTCTGGCTGCCCCCAAATAATCCAATGAGTAATCCTGAGATGGGACTCACAGAAGTTGATGGGACATCGGGGCAAGGTGTAGATAAAACCTTGGTGCACAGCATCTAGTTCTCCTAAACCTGTAGGTCAAGCTAGACTCCTGGAGCTGTTAATTTGGTTTTCTTAGCACTGCTAAGGAAAGTCTGTTCTCAAGTCTTGATACAGACATCCTAAATAAAATATATTTTAAAATACATTAAACATGCCAAAGTTGTTAGTGCTGTTTGTGTTCTTCAACAGATTATGAGAGCCTGGAAGTTTTTATTGCTAAGAAGGTGCAGCATAATTCACTCACCTTTTACATCTGAGAGATTGGTGATGTCTCCAAACAGCTGTTGCCATCCACAGAGAGAGCCTCCATGGTCAGGAGCAGCAGTCACTGAAAAACTTCATGGGGTTGCTTTAAGAAAGGCAACTTGTAAAGTTAATTTCTGTCCCTCAGGGATCAATAATGGTGCCAATATTGCTCAATGAGCTTATTAAATGACCTAGTTGATGGAGTAGAGTGCACTCACATCAAATTCACTAGTGATTCGTAACTGAGGGGAGATGCTGATATGCTGAATGGTCTGGCCACTATTCAGAAGGACCTCAACAGAATGGAAAAATAGGACAGTATGAACCTCTTGAAATTCAATAAAGGCAATAAAGGAAAGTGCAAACCCCTGCCCCCAGGGTGGAATAATCTTAGTATAGACTGAAGGGCTGACTATATGGAAAGCGGCTTGGCAGAGGAGGACCTGGGGGTCCTGGTGGACACCAAGTTGAACATGAGCCAGGAATGTTCCCTTAAAGCAGAGAAGGTCAATGGTATCCTGGACTGCGTTAGGAGGAGCACTGCCAGCAGGTTGAGGGAGATGGTCCTTTCCCTCTACTCAGCACTTGTGAAGGTACACCTGGAACACTGTGTCCAGGTCTATGCTCCACAGTACAGAGAAACATGGACATACTGGAGAGAGTCCAGTGAGGGGTCACAAATAATATTAAGGGGCTGGAGCATCTAATATATGACATCCGACAGGCTGAGAGTGCTGCAACTGTTCAACCTGAAGAAGAGAACATTTCAGCTATCTGATAAAGACCACCAAGCCAGACATTTCTGTTCGTTTTCAGGTATCTGCAACAAGAGACTAAGTGGCAATAGACAGAAGCAGAAACAAAGGAAATTTTTATTAGATTGGGCCATATGTCAAAAAAAAGCCTATCATACTAATAAGCTTCACAAAATCCATCCACAGGATAAGTCTGTGTTAATTACAGAATTGTTTTAGTTGAAAGAGACTGTTAAGATCATCAAGTCCAACCACTATCCCAGCACTGCCAGGTCACCATTAAATCACGTCCCTTAGCTTCATAAATTAAAATCCCTCCAGGGATGGTGACTACAGCACTTACCTAGGCATCCTGAGCCAGAGCTTCCAACCCTTTCAAAGAAGAAATTTTTCCTTATATCCAACCTAAACTTGTGGGTCATAGAGAACTGCTAAAACTCTTGTCTAAGTTCTGTTATACTTGGCTGTTACATGTCATTTAGAAGTCTGACTCTGTATTTTAAAATCCAGAAGAACAGCATCAAGGTGGAATTGATCCTTTTAGAAACAATTCTTCCTAATCTCGTAAATGATCTTCCTTTGTGATCACATTAAGAATCTGTTCAATCCATTATCCAGGTGCAATGCTTATCTAGGTAAAGCTTTTTCTCAGCTTCATAATGGAAGGGGTAGATTTGGCTATTAACTCAAACCCAAACACTCTCAGATGAAATGGATTAGTAGATCCAAATGAGCAATTTCTGCTTTATCAGTTTGACCTAGATGTCCCTTCAACATCATTTTCTATGTAGTAAACTGAGGTATATCCCAGCCTGTTTCTATCTTGTGATGTGATGGAAATGAGCCTGAATTTTGGAGAATGATGATATGTGGTACCCAGCAGTAAAATGGGATCAGGCAACACCCTAAGTCAGGAAGAGCAGTAGAATAACTGAAATGGAAAAACAACGACATCTTTAAAAACAGGAGTAGGATGTGTTTGTCATATTTTTTCTTTCTTCTCACATGAATTTTCAATATTTTGGATGCATATGCACATAAAAATCAAACTTAAAAGATTTTTCTTTTGGCATTTTAGGATTGTCACTCTCATGTGGAGAGCCCCTCCTGTGCTTTAATATCCAGCAGTGTGAATAAGGAAGAGTATGCAAAACATGAGGTTTATACTTAAAAAAACCCAAACAACAAAAAACCTAATATTGAAAATTAATGTTTTTCTTCACTTAATCTTTTGCTAGAATTGCACACAATTGCTTAAGGACTGGGTTCTTAATATACACTTCCTTTTTTTTCCCCCCTCGAGAAAGACCCTCAGAAACATAGACTGTATTAGCACTTGATACTCCATCCTCTAACAGAACCAGAAGCTTTTAAAATGAAAATAAAAAAAATCATTGTGGCCATAGAGCTAAGCTGGTTACAAGTAGGCATGGTCACACACATGGTCATATGGAGTTAAATTAGTTCTGATTTAACACTCTAGCTTTGCACAGTCCTGACTCAAACCCAGCCAAAATACGTAGCTATGAATATTTCAGTTTAATTTTAGCTTGTCAGGTGGCAAATTATCTGAAGAAGCCACAAGTACCTGCTCAGAAGACAAAGGCTCAAGCAGAGCCCACCAAGGCGACTCCCCATATGCTGCCCAACTCTAATTATCTGTGCTATCCTTGTTCCTCTCCCTTCAAAGCTAAGAATACCAATCAACTTTAATGGTCGGAAAGAATTATTCAGCCTGTTTGATAAAACTGCCTTCAAGCTACGTATAGGCTGTGACAAAGTTTTCTAATTAAAGAGTTTCATTAAGCAATAGAGCATACCTTTCTAAACCCCAAAGCTGCCAACTTAGGCCTGATCCTCCTCCTCCCACTGAACTCCAGAGGAGCAGAATCCCTGTATTTACATTTCTCCCTGTTTGGGAGATTTTAGGAATCAATAAGCAAAAGTTATTCTAAGTCTCAAAAAAACATGCATTCTCTTTGGGATTCTCTGGGCAAATTACTTATTGATTTCTCTCACCACATACTGCTGATTTTCATAGGGCTCAGATTGTTTGGAGGTTTTTTTATGGCATCTTGTCATGTAATCATAAAATTTTTCCTCTGATAATATGGCTATAACCCAAATTTATAATGTGTTTGAGTCAAAACAAACCAAGACTGTACCAGAACACCAAGTTTATAGGGTTAGTGCAGCTGGAGAGTGCTCAATGTATATCAATCACTTCAGGAGAAGAGCCCAGATGGAGACAGAAACCACTTGAGATGGACACAGCCATAATGCAAATGCAGGCATGGGAGAGAGGAATGGGAGGCTCCTGTTGATTGTGAGATGAAACCCTTTGAATAGGAGAGGCTCAAACCCTCAGTCTCTCACAAACCCCATCTCAGGCCATGTTGTGGTCCCCATGCAGTGCCATAATTCCCTCCTGCCTTCCCATATCTGTCATTTGCTATTCTGAGCAAGCTCTGTCCCGAGCACACCTTCCAAGAAGGCAGTGCTGTTGAAGGAGTGGTTTAGCCTCCTCATTAAATTGAGTTCCAGCTACTGTCATCCCTTTTCACTCTCTCTGTATATGGCCAGAACCAGAAACCATAGAGAAGTGTCCATCTACAACCATCTTCTGAACTCAAGTAAAGCTGAAAGGGTTAAAACAACCCACAAAACCCAAAACCACCACATTCTGAGAAAGTTTAGTTCTACTAAAATGCCATGTTCACTCTTGCAGAGGTGAAAGGCCAAAATTCCTGTGGTGTGAGTCAGGGATGCCCTAGGGATGCCTCAATGTAGCTATTGCTATTCCCCACCCTTTGGAACCAGTTATCATGTCATCACACTCAGACACTCGCTATGCCTGTCTCTAACACACTCCCTCTCTGGAGATATATTTGCAAGAATTTTCACCCAAATTGACAAATTCCCATTCTGTATTCCAAAAACGTGCTCTATTTGTCTCTCATCCCATCCTTTGACAAGCCCAAGGAAAGCCCTTCAACTGTCGTCAGGCAGTTGTACATGAAATAATTTAGAGAAAATGAGAGTCACAATCTAGAAACCTTGAACACTCTAATTAACCTTCCAGGGGAGAGTCTTCTCTTCTTTGTATTTTTAAAATAAATGAGGATGGCACACAGGTCAATGACAGTCTCTCTGGTAGGCAGAAAAGTCTGAGGGACTCAGGGAGAATTTTAAGACTGCAAGGGAGCATGTGTTGAAGGAAAGCATGTCTTCCTGTATCTGCTAGTTCTCAACACGAGTAAGGAAAAGAGGGTCAGGTTTATCACTTCTTCATCTTTCCATCAGATTTTTCCAAGTTGTGCAAAACGCCTATTTTAATTTCCCTTAATTCTTCCATGAAAAAAATCTAATAAGATTTTGCCTTCTCATTATTTACCACTTCATCAGCCTTCTCTAATCTCTATGTTTTACCTGCAATGAGTTTGCTCTACTTTTAATGTTGAATAGCTTCTATCTGCTCCTAATCCATGCAGACCCTGTTTATGAAAAAAAAAAATTAAAAAAAAAAGGAAGAAAAAGAAATCTGATGGTCATTCTACAGTGCATCTTCAGCTGTGTCACATAAGGTTTAACAAGGCCAAGTGCCTTTCAGTTCTTCAGGAGGTCTAGAAGAAAAATGGGGACAGACTTCTTTAGCAGGGTCTGTTATGACAGGAGAAGCAGCGATGGTTTTAAATTAAAAGAGATTTCAACTACTATACAACTATTAGGAAGATATTTTTTGCACTGAAGGTGGTGAGACGCTGTCCTGGGTTATGCAGAGAGATGGCAGATGCCTCAGCCCTAGAACCATTCCAGGTCAGGTTGTGTGGGGCTCTGAGCAACCTGATCTAGTTGCAGATGTTTCTGCTGACTGCAGGGCAAATGGACTAGATGACTTCTAAAAGGTCTCTTCCAACCTTAACCGTTCTATGATTTTATGTGTCATGTTTGAAGAGATTTTTTTTTCACCTTCATCATTTCAGAGAAAAGAAAAAGGATTTTTTTTTTTCCATGACAAGTAATTTGGAGGGGCCCTCCAGCAATTGTGTGTCCACTCTCTGCAGATTGCTTTATCTAGAGAGAGCCTGTCACACAAGGAGAGCTAAAGTATCAGGCAGAAAAAAGCTGCAGCGACCTGCACCCTCACACATATAAATAATATAGAACAGGAGATGTTTGTGTGAACACAGATTTCTGGAGGGCACTTTAATATTTTGTTTACATTGAAAAGTAAATACAGTTCCTTAAACAGCATCCTCATGATCCCCAGCTGTTCGTAAATATAAAAAGAAAGTGACATTTGCTTCAAAACAGATAGTAAATTATATATCTAGAGCAAAAAATCCAGGAACTCCGCTCAGATTTGTACCACAGTAAAAACTTTAGAACTGCATTGCACATCACTGGGAAATACTGTCACTTCCCAACTAATGACCAGTCTGGAGCTTGAGGTAGGAAGAGGTCAGGCTTCCTTTCTCTCTCCCAGCAGCATAGAATCATAGAAAGGTTAGAGTTGGCAGAGACCTTTCAAGCTGATCTAATCTAACCCTCCTGCAGTCAGCAGGAACATCTCCAACCAAATAAGGTTGCTCAGAGCCCCCCAAAAAACTGACTTGGAATGGTTCCAGGGCTGAGGCATCTACCAACTCTTTGTGTAACCTGGGACAGTGTCTCACCACCCTGAGAAAAATTTCTTCCTTATATGCAGTTGAAATCTCCCACTTTTAGTTTAAAACCATCACCACTTTCTCTGTCATAACAGGAGCTGCTAAAACTGTCATCTTTCTTCTAGACCTCTTGAAGAACTGAAAGGCTTCAAGAATGTCTGCCTGAAGCCTTTTCTTCTTCAGGCTGGACAACCCCAAGTCTCTCAGCCTGTCCTCACAGTAGAGGCATTCCAGCCCTCTGATCATTTTTGTGGGTTCCTCTGGACCCACTCCAACAGGCTCATGTTCTTTTGCTGAGGACTCCAGAGCTGGAGCCAGCACTGCAGGTGAGGTCTCACCAAAGCAGAGCAGAAGGGCAGAATCCCCCCTTGGTCTGCTGGCCATGCTAGTGGGGATGATCCCCTCCCTTGACCTGCTGGCCTTGCTACTGGGGATGCAGCCCAGAACATGGTCGTCTTCGGATCTGTGAGCACACATTACCAGTTCACATCAGCACCGCTCCTGAGCTGACACCTTTCCTGGAATCCTGCAGAGCAGTGAGCCATGGTTGGGCATCCTGCTCTCCAGGGACCACAGAGCAGAGGGACTGGTCCCAGAAGCAGGCTGGAAGGCAGGGTCTAATCCCTATAACATCTTGCCATTGCTTTCTTATCCCCAAATGCTTCAGCAAAATACTACCATGCATCCCACACCACCTACTGCTACCAAGCTTTTCACAGGAGTCCCATGGACTCTTGTAGCCCCTGAAACACTCTTTGACATCTTCCAGTCCTATTTATCTCAATCTCTGCCAGGGATCATTATTATGGCAAAGTTTTACCTGGGGCTGCTGAGAAGCCTTGAATTACTACCTCTGGTTTTTGGGGGAAGTTGGAGGAGGGTGGGAGGGTTTGGTGGATTTTTTCAACAGTATTTGCTAATCTGAAGGGAATCTAGTTCATAGCTTTGCTTTTAATTCCTTGTTCTTATATGTAGGAGCTTAGGAAGGTCTTATGCATCTGAACACTGTCTGGTTTTTTCCAGCTACAGCAATTGTTATTAAAAAAAAATATAAACGTTCCCTGAATTTACTTTCCTGATATTAAAACAAACTAATTTTGAGTGGGCTGACTTGTCAACTACCTAGATCGTTCCCAAGTCTCCTCATTATTTACCACTTCATCAGCCCCCCTGTCATCTCTACTTTTCATCTGCAATGAGTTTGCTCTGCTTCTAGATAAAAATATCAAATAGCTTCTGCCTACTCTTAATCCATGCAGACCCTGGTTATGGAGGGGAAAAAAAAAAAAAAGAAAAAGAAAAAACTGCAGTAGGTTTTAATCCAATTAATGTTAACTTCCATGATATGGTATCACTAATTCTTTTATGGAATGTAAAGAAAAATATGTTAAATGCCTTACAAAAGTCTACTGGACTAAGTATAGCACGCTCACCACTTCCTTTGCCACCTAAATTTCTAATCTCATCATGACTACACAAGTCTTGCTTAGTAAGAGGCTACTTCTGTAAATCATGCTCTCTGGTGTTCATTCTACTCCCATTCACTCATTCTGTATTAACTGAATATCCTATTAGATCCACAACTGATGTCATGCTTACCAAGCTGGAAATATTCAGATGACGTCAACTTTGATGTGGAGGGTTGTTCTTCTGAAATATTTAATCGTGTTGCCATTTCTGAATCACTGTTAGAGATTTTATCGTCTTAAACTACCAGTGGAGGCCTGTAACACTGCAAAGGCTTCTTCTTCCAAAGCTAGTTCTGAAAATTCTTCTGCCAAGCCTGCTTCTTCCTCAATATTTTTAGATCCTGTATCATATTGCCAGCTGATTTCCTTTTCTGACCCTTTTTGCGCTGCTTTTTTTTATATTTCTTTCTAATGTTTTCCTTCACTTCTCCACTAGACTTTAAGGTAGAAGTGGTTCTTTTTTTCCTTCCCTCTCTCACTCCAGTTGCTGAATTGTAGCATTGTGATAGGAAGGCCCTCCAAGCTATTTTCGAATTTTTCTTTTCAGTTTATTCTTATGTTTTTGAGCTGGGCTGTCCACAGATCTGCACCTGAAAACATAGTTATTTTCCATCATTTGCAGTTAAATTAGGGTGGTTTTTTTCACTATCTATTTAGATATTCCAGCAGGTAAATCACCAATGTCTAAAAGGAATGGAAAGGTGCTTTCACAGAAAACAACCATTTAATTAGAAGTAATTTCTCCATGTGGTCTCTTATTGTATCTCTCAGCTTTAACCATAGTCTTGGACATGCACAGGGTTCCTGCCTCAAGCTTGATTTCTATCATATGCTGAAGCCTTAGAAGGTACAGCACATCTATTTTTGGAATTGTGCCATTGGCACAAACTCTTATCAGTGCATTTTGAACAATGAGGCATGACTAGGGTTGAACTTGGAAAAGCTTGGCCCATTCTGCTGTTCATCAGCACACCCTATTTTCCTAAAAGCTGCATTTCAGCCCTAACACAGGCTTTTAAAAGCAAGCAAAAAGAAAGGAATAAACTTAAGAACTCAACATCCTGAAGTTCACCCTGAAGTTCACTGTTCCTTGTCCCAGCACAGATGAGATCAATGTATCTTCATATAAAAAATATTCCTTGAGATGGCATCTCATTAATTTAAAGCAAACAAACTCTTAGTCCAGTCAACACATAAAATCTACTGTCCCATTCGGCCTCTGGAAGCAAACTTCGCATGGAATTTCTGACTGTTGTGGTAAGTCCAAAGAACAAAGAGACTTTTGAAATAATAGAAAAGTGCAAGGAACATTGAATTTCTAAAAAAAATATATCTGAAAACAGTTGATTGTTCTGGTTTTCCCAAAAGATACATAGAGTGCTGGAAGCACTGCTGAGGGTAGTTACATACCAAAAAAGGGGTGAATTTGGTGAAACTTTGAAACTGGTCCTTATCTGTGTTGTTGACTCAAGCCAGAATGTCACATTAGGATGGGGGGTTGTCTTCTTCTGGAAACTCTGGTATTAGCACAGAGTTCATGCTCCTAGAGTTAGGGAACAACTTGCTGAGTGTTTGCAAAACCTTCCTACTGTTCCTAATTTCCATAAACACAATCTCTGATTTATTTTGTTATAAAACCTATTGTCTAGCATGCAGGTAAGAGGAGTTCACATGTATCTCTCCTCCACCTTCCTCTCTTCTGCTTATGATTCTGTAAGAACATCTATGGGCAGAGGGCAAGCCCACCTTCCACTGAGTTTGCTAAATTAGGCTGGTATCTTGAAAATGGTTGTTAGCTTTTCCCCTTTTCTTCTTTATCTGTGGCTGCAGAGACAGCCTGCAAGAGCAGATTTTATTTTTGAAACTGGCCAGCAGTAAGTTTTGTCCTGAACTATATTTATTTTTGTGTTTCCAAAAGTTTCCAGTCAGAGTATCAAGTTTGGTTCTTATCAGATAATTACACAGCACTTGCCTCCTGAGGCAATTTTAAAATCAATCTCAGGAAAGGCAGTAACTATACACTGTAGATAATTATAGTCCATTAAAGTACCTTAAGATTAGATTCAGAGATCACTAATCACACAAGGTCATAAATGTACTGCACCTTTCTGTGGTGGTGCCTGAATTTTGATATATAGCTCTTCTGCCAGAAAAAAAAATCTAGGTTTTTTTATTAAGCAAAGTATCAGAGGCAAATAGCAAACTAATTAAAGACATGCTAAATTATTGCCCTAAAAGCAATTTCATTTCTAACCAGTCAGTCACAGAGAGAAAAGCAGAGCATAAAGCAAGACTGTCGTTTTAAAGATACTCCTGACAAAACATGTCATATTTCCTATTTAAAATAATGTCTAACCAAACGCCTTCCTTACTTCAGGAAAATGGCTCCTTTAATTGCTGTGAGAGACGTGTGAAGTGTGCTTGACAAGTATTTGATTAAATGAAGAAGCTTCCTTGTGAGTCGCACTGAGCGGAAATTCTCCAAGTGTTTTCTCCATGGCAAAACATCATTTTTGTTTGAAACATATAAAATCCATTAAAACAATCAAAGCAAATCTATCTGAGGCCAGGTTAACCCAAGCTGAAACACTCTCTTCCTTCTTTGATCCCACAGTGAATTGCACCCGGGATGTGCCTTGGCCATTTCATATCTTTTGCTATGGTGGTTGGTCATCACCAGTGACAGCCATGGGAGTTGCTACTCTTCTTGTGGTGGTGTCATCATGTCAGTGTCAAGGTCCCAGGCACGGCAATGCCAACAGACTCTTAGTCAGGAGGTCCCAACCCTCTGGCTTATCCAAAGGACAGCCACAGCCTGGTTTAGTGACAACAGCTTGGACAGATTTACTGAACACAAGCAAGGTTGCATGTTTCGTCTAGTGACTTCTAACTCTAAAAGTAAGCCACCTGCATCTGGAAAAAATGCGATGACACAAAATTCCAAAAGGCTTCAACTAAGGTCACCACGCTCATTGCCAGGTCTTTATCCTTCTCTGTTTCATAACAAGATGTCTTATGTAAGACCTATCATCCTTATCTCTGTTTTATGGGAACACTGTCTGAGTTTTCTCATTTCAGCCTTATCTAGATCCTCTCGTACCTGATACAACCTATCCTGCCTCCCAGCCTGCTCAGGTTCCTCACCAAGGACTATCTGTCACCCTCAGGTTGACACTTGCAACTTAAGCTTACATAAACTTCAGATTAGTTGTCAGGTTTTCTAGTAGGGCCAACTTTCACCAGTGCTTTCTACAAGTAACGTGCACAGAGCAAGTGGTACAGTATGATGAAACAGATGTCCACATGTGATTCCTGCCTTTGGAGGGCAATGAAACACACCTCATTGTGTGTGGTTAACCATTACCAGATCACTGTAAAATGATGGGAGTTTGTCTATAGCTTTTTGGTTAAGCAGTTTTAGCTCTGCCTTGCAGCAGGAATCTCCAGAGGATTTCAGAGGTACCTACCTCTATACTGAAATCTTCTGCTGGTAACCAGCAGGTGAAGGCAAACAGTCTCATCATCTAGGACACTCCTGACAGCTTCTGATTCACGCCTTCAGCTGCCTAAAATGTAAAGACAGACTGTAAAAGAAAGTGGAAGGTAAAGATTTAATCACACAGTCTAAACCAAATCTTGACCTTATGCAGTTGTAACCCAGGTTTACTAATCCTACAGCTACATGGTGAGTGGCTCCCCAGATCCTTACACCATACAAATCACAGTTTAGTTGAGCCATCGGACAATTGTAGACAGATGTGGATTACTATCAGACCAACTTAAAACAAAATGGTTCAGTGATTTCCAGCTGATCTTTTAAAGGCCTATTCATTCTGCAAATACTTGAAACTCTGTATATAATACAAGATAAAAGAAAATACTAAAAGAAGGAATTTGCCTTGAGGTAGACAATCTGTTTTTTCACTGGCCCAGTTTACTAGCACCATAGAAAACAAGAAGCACTTCGATATGACAGCAAACATCTATAGCTCATTTAATACCACCTGCACCAAACTACCCTTTATTGCGGACTTTCCAGACCTGTATGGTTGCAGTTTCTCAGGTTTTCAATAATCTGTTACTACTATCTCTGGCTTCACAATCTAGTCTCACACTGAAAACTGGTTCTTGAGGAGCATGCTGGTTTTGGCTGGGATAGAGTTAATCTTCTCTCCAGTAGTGGTATGGGCTCAGTTCTGGATTTGTGCTGGAAAAAGTGTTGATCTCACAGGGATGTTTTGGTCACCACTGAGCAGGGCTCACACAGGATTAAGGCTTTTTCTGCTCTCCATGCACCCCACCAGTGAGTGAGCAGTTGCATAGGGCTGAGCTGCAAGCTGAGGTTAAACCAGGACAAGGAGCAATCACATACTTTCTCCAAAGCCCCAACCCTCTAGATGAGTTATATTCAGGGTTATCTCTTCCGTAATAATTGATGTCAAAACAACCATATAGGGTTACAAGGGTTCTTCTGGTGTTTCAGAAAACTACCCAAACCCAGGGAAGAAGAAAGGGCAATTATAAACATCAAAACCCTCTAAGTATATTTATCTGACTCACTCGGCATGCCACATTCGTCAAGACAAAGTCAGAATATCTGAAATACTTTAAATTCCTTTCTTTAGTATCTAATTTCTTCATAATATAAGACAACTTCTTCTGACTTCAGATGCTCACAGAGAAATAAACTGTCCTCAGAGCCATGGAAGCATGTTCCTTTGTCCATCCTGCATATCCAGATCTACATGTCTCAGAGATCCCCTGTGGCCCATCACAAGGGTAGTCATCTCACCCAATGCCAGGCAATTCATCTTAGCTCATTGCCTGTGGTGCTACTACAGACATAGGAGAGAAACAGGCACTCTCAGAGAGTAATCACCTAATTTTCTTAGACATCTCCTCCAGAATGAGATTAATTTGTGATACAGTAGCTTCCTAACCTCAGTCAGAATCTGTGAAGTGTAGGCACAGAAATATCCCAAAACTGCTGACTTCTTTCACATGCTGGCTCATTAATTTTGGTTTGCACATAATTAAAATACACTAAGAAAGCCTGACAACAACATGGTTTTCCGTAATCTCAGAGAAGTGGCTAACACAAAGAATGTGATGGCATTTTCATAAAAAACTCCCACTTTTGAGTGTTAGTACAAATTCCTTGTAAGAATATAGAACATGCACTAACTCATTCTTGTAAGGGTCAGAAATCAGTGATGTCCTACACATGGCAAAAGATTTTTACACAAGGTCACAAACCAGCTTTTAAAAAAAATGAAATTAATGTGACTTCTTGTATTTGATTCCTACTCATTAACTCACACACGCACTTAACATTGCAAACATAAGCAAGTCCACTCATCAGTAAAGCTGCTCAACAGTACCCTCAGATTTGCAGATAGGTCATTATAGGATCAGGAGCTGATGTACCCAAATGTCAAGAGAAATGCAGAGAAATCAATTTATATTTATTTTTTTCTAAGATCTGAATTACCTCAGAAATTGCTAACTGCTTTAACTTTCAAAACTGGGCTTTAGGATGCTCATCTGGAATATATTTTTGAGTATTGTAAATGTTGCATGGTAATGACTGAAGTCCCTTGGTGAGACCAAGGCTGCATTGTATTTGCAGTATACATTTCAACAGGAAAAAATCCCATGCCCTATAACATTTACAGTCTTTGAGAGACAAGGCAGATGAAAGATAGATGAGAAATAGACACAATTAAGTAATAAGTATGTGAGTAAATACTAGGTCGGTGATGACATCAGCAGCAGGATCAAGGCCTCTCGCATCCCAAATCACTACTTTATATACAAAATCATTATATTCTAATTCAAAATCTTTATCAGTAGTAATTGAACACAGCAGAAATCTGGGATGTCCGATTTCCATGAGAATACTATCTAAAAATAATATTCTGAAGAAAATACTAAGCACGAGGAGGAAATTCTCCTGAGAACTAAATTTATCGCAGAACACATCATCATTTATTGCACATTAAAGAAATTACCACTATGGTATGAACAAGGCTCCACTGAGGTAAGCAGGAAACCTCACACTGCGAGCTGTTATCTCAAGCTCTCTGCAGACCAAGGCAGATATGACTTCTACATCCTGCTTATTACTTTACATTGCATGGTTACACTTCAGTCATATTTAGAAGATTTTCTCTGTGAAGCTCTAACTAGGTATTTGCAAACAACAGTCAGGACCCGAGAGATCAACAGAAAAGTCCATCATTTCAGAAACTGTTGTACCAGAGTAACTCCTGTCTCTGTACAGCCCCATGAACAGACACATTAATTTATGTGAAAATGCCAATCAATTAGGGGAACACTCTGCATGGTATTACTAATTTCCTGTTTGTGATCCTGCTGTTTCTAGTAATGTGTGATAGCACATGGCAAGGGATTGACCAATGCCACTAGAAAAAGTACAGAAAAACACAGCAAATGTCCTCTCAAAATACATTAGAGTCTGGAAAATATACAAATTAAGAGACACTGTATATTGAAATACAGGCAGAAAGATTAAGGGACAGATCTTAAAGGAGTGGAGAGTATACTGCATTGCACTGAGGTGTGAGACGTGAGAAGTCCTAGTGAGCTAGAACAGAACTCATTCCATTCAGTGATTTCACTTTTCAGCTCAGACTCTTCTCGGTGATGCACTTTCTGCTGTTAAGTGCATGTTCTCACAGAGAGTTTCTGCTTCTAGCAGTAAGAACAATTGACAGGTATTACTACCAAGGGTTGGAGTGCAGAGACTCTTGCTTAAACTTGCTCCTGTGCAGACCAAAGTCACTGCTAAACCTTGTGTCCCACAAGGAGGTGAAGTAAGTCAGAGGTGGCACCTGCAGGGAAGAAGGGAACAGAAGAGGTGACTCTAAACTGACCAACAAGGGATTCCATCCCATGGATGTCATATTCAGGATAAAGCTAAGGAATCACGAGTGTCAAGACTCTTCTTCAATGGCCAGTGTCCAAGAAGGACTCTGTCTGTTCTGCCATCCATCCTGATCCATGTGTTCCTTGACCCAGTTCCTGAATCTAGCCCCTGAATCCAGTTCCCATCTGCCACTGAGTCTGAAACTTCCCCAGTGCTGCCACAGCATCAGTAGTGACAGTGACATCACTGCCATCAAGGGGTTTGGGGTTTGATATTTATTTTGTATATATTTCTATGTTTCATTTAATTGTTATTCTTTTCCTTAAAGCTGTTTTATTTTTCTTTTCCAACCCACTCATCTCTCTCCCTTATTCCCTTTTTTTTCCATCTGGGAAGCGAGAGGGGTAATAGAGAGCATCTGCCACTTGTCTAGCAGCCAGCACAGTCCAGACCCTTGACAGAGACCCAGAGTGAGTCCTGCAGAGGCTCTGGACAAAATCCAGTAAGCTACAGTGGCTTTGCATTTAGTACTAGTTAAGAATCTGAGGACAGAAATAAAACTTTATCTATCTTTACTGATAGATATACTTCTGTACTTCTGTCAGTGACCCTAGAAGAAAAAGAAGGGAAACAAAAGAAATTTACCCAGAAGTGAGAATGTTCAACTCCCTACTCTACCCAAATGAAAGCAAGTCTGTTCTCCTAAGGAAAAAGTGATCTTCACCTTGTTAACACAAGAGAGAAAAAGAATCTTCAAGATCACAAGGTACAGAGACAGCAGGCGAGCAAGATGGAGCCTAACTTCACAAAGTAGTGGCTGACACATTCCTGCAAGTACTGACTTGTTCCAATTTTTTCTCCAAAGGCTCTTTAGATATTTCAGCTAATTACTGTATAATTTGAAAGACTTTTATAGGAAAGAAATTTCTGTTCTTCCCTGTGCCTATCTTGCCAGGGAAGAGCCTAGCAGACTTCTCATGTTTGTATAATCAAATTCATGTTTGCTGAGGCTGCATTAAACAGCAGTCACCACCCTTAACTCTTGCTCCCTACACAAAGACAAGAAGCAATCATACGCCAGTGGAAGATAACAGTATTTACTATGGACATCTTTCATTTCAAACTACATTTATTTCCTGCAGAGGGTTATAGAGTCTCCATTTTCATAATATTTCATTTAAATACATGCTGTGTAATGGAATATCACCGCTTTAATATCGCGTCGCTGGTAAATGGAACTCTCAGCTCATTCAGTAAGAACAATGTTTGCTTTTGGCCTAAAGCAGAGAACAGTGATTGAAGCACTTGGGAATTCATTTGAAAGCACGGTGGAATGCACTACTACAGCCACATCCTCTCCTTCAGAAAAACACCCACACAGTGTCGGTCTAGAGCGTGTAGTTAGTAAAAGCATGCACTCACAACCGTCTGAAACAAAACAGGAGCCTAAAGGACTGATTAATTAGGAGTACAGCCAGCAAATTGGCACAAATAGGGAATAGGAGGAACACGTGTCTCAACAAGCATTTAGAATTCCCTTTCATATTGCAAAGATTAGCAAAGATGAATACAAGACCCATTTTCAATGTTTTTACTCACACTGATTGATAATTCATGCAATTCTTGACCCTCTTCAATTCCACCGGACAGCAATATTTTCTCCTTGTGGCATTATGGCCTAGCTTTCTATGTGAAAGAAATGAAGGCCGATTTAGTATGCAGAATACAGTGTCAGAATCATGGTTAAAGACTAAGATGGTCAAAAGAACAAGAAATGGAGGGGAGATGTTACAGGACAGAAGTTGCAGAAATCACCTACAGCCATAGTTGAAGGAACAGGAAAGAGTAATTAGTTAATGATCAGGATAGTCTTTTCCATGCTGAACAACTCACAAAAAGTAAAATTACTCCATCTTGTAGATAAGGAAGTGCATATGATCCTCAGGAATTCCCCAATCTGCAAAAAAATCAAGGAGTGGATTCTTCCCATTGATCTATCATAGAATCACAGAATGGTTTGGGTTGGATGGGATCTTTAAAGGTCATCTAGTCCAATCCCCCTGCAGTCAGCAGGAACATCTCCAACCAACATCAGGTTGCTCAGAACCCCATACAACCTCACCTGGAATGGCTCCAAAGATAGAGCAGCTACCACCTCTCAGGGTAAACTGGGACAGTGTCTCACCACCCTCAGTGTTAAAAATTTCTTCCTTATCTCTAGTCTAAATCTCCTCTCTTAATTTTAAGCCATCAACCCTTGACCTCTCACAACAGATCCTGCTTAAATGTCTCTCCCCATCTTTCTCTCAATGTCATCCTGTGTTAGGACAAGAGGCAATGGGAGTAAGTTGAAGGATAGGAGGTTTAGTGTAAACATAAGGAAAAAACTTTTTGACAGTGAGGGTAACAGAACACTGGAACAGGCTGCCCAGGGGTTTGTGGAGTGTCCTTCTCCAGAGACATTCAAGACCCACCTGGGTGCATTCCTGTGTGACCTCATCTAGGTGATCCTGCTCTGCCAGGGGGGTTGGACTGGATGATCTTTCTAGGTCTCTTCCAACCCCTAACATTCTGTGATTCTATGATTCTTATAGGTCTCTTGAAGTACTGAAAGCCTGCAATAAAGTTTCCCTGGTCTCTTCTCCAGGCTGAACAACCTCAACTCTCTCAGCCTGTCCTCACAGCAGAGGAGTTCCAGCCAAGCTGATATATTACAGGAAAAAAAATAATTATTTGCAAAGATCTGTAATCCTTTTTGAGAAAATGTCAGTACATAACAAAACCCAGTTTCATCACACCTCCATCCACCAAACTTACCTAGAGCTTTTGAAGCTGTTGGTGGTTGTGACAGAACCTTTTCTTCTTATCCAGAGTCACATCAGACATTACTTTTTTTCAAGGCCAAGTGAAGGGAAATTGACAGCATAGATTTGCTCTTAAACAATCCAAAACATCAAAAGAAACCAATTTTTGAAGTTTTTACTTCTGACAAGTTACATATATTAATAAAGGGAAGCACCTGTCTTCTGCTTGAGTATCTCTGAAGTTTTTTATTGCTCAAGTACTCAGCTATGTTTTAAGAGTATGAGTTTCAAGGAATAAAAGCATGAAGTAGTAACCTGGAACAAGTCACGGGTTTTAGTAGCATTTAAACTGAACAGTTTTAGTGTTGAAAATGGGAGTCTAATCCCATTAAGTTCCAAAAAGATTTTATGAAGTCATCCAGGAGTTGGGATCAGACTCAAGAACAGAGTCACCGAGCAGCTAAAGAAAATGAGCAATTATATAAATTAAATACTAATATTAGTATTAGTAATTAAATAAATGCTAATATTAACTTAAATTATAATAACTAGAGTTTCTTTACTCCAGAAGTGCAGGGTTGCCAATACCAGCTATGAGTATATCTCTGGTGTCTAGAAACTATTGACTGGACAATGTTTATTTAGCATTAGGAAGAAATGGTAGAAAACTCTCTTAATACCCAGTTGCAGTAGAAACCACTAACAGGAGTGTGACACATGAAAGGTAAAGTGATATGGGGTAGATTTTTGATATATTTCTCAAACTAATTAACACTAGGAGATTCAAATAATCTCCTAGTTTCATTCACAGAAAAGGTAAGTTGAAGTTTTCCACTAATTACTTTCCAGTGGAGGTTTTGTCTCAGGTCAGATACACAGGAAAAGATTTATTTTAAAAGTATTTTAAGATTATTTTCAAGAAAACTCAAACTTTTAAGAGTTTGATCATTGTGCTAGAGTCTTGACTTTTAGTACTTAATTTTTTAGGACAAAATAAAACTCTGCCAGTTTAGCACTGCAGTAAATCAGATTCTACTTGCTGTGAATAAATATACATATGTTAATATTTCCATGGTGAAAATAAATACTTCCTTTGCTAGTCTGTTAAGAGTATATTTATAGTGATTAATGATATATTATATACAAATATATATATACACACACATATAACAAGGCAAAGATTTATAGAATTCACAATGGGTGTAGATATAGAACCTCTCACAGATCAACAGAGCAGTACGAAATTCTTCTGTCCCCCTTTGTATTGGACACTCAAGTGTTTCTCATCCAGATTGTTTGGGGCTTTCAATAGGACAGCCTCTTAATCTGCTGCTCTCATTACACAGCTATTTCAGGCTCTAAAGCCATGTGGTTTCCTGTTTGGTGGGACCTGGGTCCTTTTGTTCAAGTCATGACCACAGGTGCCATGATCTTTGGAGCACTTACCAAACAAGAACATTGACAACATGACAAACAACTATAGCTGTGTAATGATAGCAAGCAAGATAACAATGAATGATGATGAACATCTTTTGAAGGGAATCAGATTGTTTTTAAAAATCACAACTTTACACAATAAAAGCTTATGAAGCAAATCATGATTTAAAGGGAGGACTACATTAAAAATACTCCTGTCTTGACTGCTTCCTACAGATTTCTTTTATCGTATAACCTAAAGAATACAAGATGAATACAGCTAAATAGTGAAACACACCCAAAATATAACCAAAACACCTCAAAATGTGAACCAAAGGATTCCTTCGAAGTGTGTTTTAACAACTGAGAACACACAAAAAGTATTTTGGGCTGTTTCTGTTCAACAACACAAGGCTTGAGATGGGAGAAGCACTCAAGGATGCAAAATCAGGGCATACTGTAAAAGCCTGGAAGACCTACATGGCAGGCAGTGAAACACAGCTGTGCAATGCCTCACCCTGAAGGATATGACCACTTGTACCCACGAGACCCTTTAAGCTCCATCACTGTGCTGACTGCAGACCCTGAGGAATTAGAAGGAAGACAACTGTCTGCACAAATAATGTTTGCTAGGTTGAGTTTAAAACCTCTTCCTTCCTTGACAGCCCACTCCCCAGCCCCCTTATTTAACTGAAGGCCACTGTGTTTTACAAGCATTTGTTCACCAACATGATTAACATGCTTACATCAAGCTATTGGATTTTATTCTTATTTCTGAGGCGCATGGTTGCATGAAGCACCAGTCTTAGAAAAATACTGTGGGATATTTTTCAATCCTCTAAAGGAATGTTCCACCTAGAGTGAAGAAAATAACCTGAGTCCTTCAAGTTGCTGTCTTTTCTCTGGTTAATTGAATATTTTATAAGAATTCCATAACAAAATTGGAAATGTTTGTGCATAAAGAATCACAACATTGATTTAGCTCCCACAGTTATAAAATATAAGTCAACTACCAAAGAACAACTATTCAGAACCTTTCAGTTGTTACATTTTATATTCCATTTCATGTTCACACCATGGTACAACACATGTATTTATGTTATTGGCAACAATCTTCTCTGTCATGGGAGTTCATTATGGGATCTTTCAGGGTACCAGCTATGAGAACATTTCTCCTGGATGCATAATTCAGCAACAAAATACAAGTGATGGGTCTAATGATGATTTGTGCATGGGTTGAATTTCCAATAGGTATCATTATTTAAAACTTACCTATCAGGAGGAAGCAACACATAAGCAGATAATCTCACAGGCTTACACTGAAGGTTTTTTGATGTATTTTTGCTGCATTTCAAAAGGAAAAAAAAAATTAAAAGCATATAAATTCAATTAAAAAACCAAGTAAACAAAATAAACAAACAAAAACCAACAGAGTTTGCAGAAGTCTTATGTGGTAAAATCCAACAGGCTAAATCCATTACTGGGGAGGTCAGTAAATTATTTCATGCAATGAATTTGCTTCTTGCACCAATCAATCTATTTTGAATATATAACATGTAACTCAAGTTCAGTTCCTTTAGCTGTTGGAATACAGACTGGCAGCCCTAGGCCTTTTGTCCCATAGCTGTCCATCCAGTCCAGTTACTGCTGGAGAAAGGAACATGCCATGTAAGCAAAACTACAGCAGGACAGACTCCCCAAGGGGCGGGTGGCACCACGTCCTGCTCCACCAGTTGATAGAAGTAGAAAACTTTCCAGTTTCCCAGCAATCTTACCATTTTCCTCACTCTCCCTCCATAGATTCCCCACACACCCCACTCCCTTATTTTTTCCTAATTTTTTTTATTTTACATCTCTTCTGGGTCCCTTCCCAGCATCCTGTAAGCCACAAGGCAGAGAGCCCCTGGACTAAAGTGGACACAGCATTAGAAGGCTGTATGATCAGGAAGTAGAGAAATTAAATACTTCCTTCCATCTTGCAGTCCCACCATTCTCAGAGTTCTTTTTCTTTCCCCTGAATCCTCACTGAATTATTCTGTTTCTTTCCAACCTTAATTTCCCCCTAAACATTTCTGCTTCAGTTCTCAGCATCCCTTTCCAAGGGCTTTTTCTGTTGCTCCAAGAAAGCTGATTTCTGTCTGCGCATTGAGTGCTTCTTAGATTCATTAGAATCATCAAATCAAAGAATCATAGACTGGTTTAGGTTGGAAGGGACCTTTCAAGGTCATCTGGTCCAACCCCCGTGCAGTCAGCAGGGATATCTCCAACCACATCAGGTTGCTCAGAGCCCCAAACAACCTGAGCTGGAATGGTTCCAGGGACAGGACATTTACCACCTCTCTGGGCAACCTGGAACGGTGCTTCATCACCCTCATTGTGAAAAAATTTCTTCCTTATATCTAGTCTAAATCACCCTCTTTCTGTTTAACACCATCACACTCTGTCCTGTTACAATAGGCCCTGCTAAAAAGCCTGTCTTTACCCTTCTTATAGGCCTCCTTAGAACTAGTTGATCCACAAAAACAAAGTTTATTTTGAAACCTTTTTATGCAGTTAACTAAATGTTTGCTGGAAGGCTTTTAAAGCCCAAGTTCTGCCTCCTAATTGTGTGAAAACAGCTTTACCGTATTTGTCTCTTCACAGTAGACATTTTTGTCTATTCACCATAGAAGAATACAAAAAGTCCTGTGTGATTAGACCCAGTAGGAAAAGACTGCGTTAGTTTTTTAAAACTGCCAAAATAAGTGTAGTTGCAAGAATATTCATAACCCTGAATCATATTAACAAGCAATGCTCACCAAGCAGTTCTACATCACTGTCAATTATGTCATTAAAACAAGAGAAAATGCACCAGTACACAGAAGATAAAAGGAGGTGGTACACTGAGGACGGCACAGAAATGCCTCCTAGAAGGCTCACAGACCCCTCTCCCTTTCAAAGCCTATACTCCTCATTGTTTAAAGTTATCATTGAAAATAACATGACCCAAACACCTGGATCATGTCCCATGATGAACAGAGAGTGTTACTTTACTGTAAACTGAGAATGGAACAACAGCAAAATTAAGGCTAGGTAAAGAGGAAAAATCAGCTATTCCACATCTGAACATATCAAATTTTGTTTGGTCACTCCAGTTTTATCCTACTGTGAAAAAGACCATAAACAGGTATCTTTTTAGCATATACAAATAATAGCTAATATTAAGCTATCAATTTTTAGTCACTTGTGCTAAGCAACCTACACCAAAACTATGGAAAAAGATGAATATTCAAAAATACCTCAGCAAAACTAAAAGCAACATATAGAAATTGAGGATTTGATCCTTCAGCTTAAAAAAAAAAAGAAAAATGAAAAACAAAAGAAAGTGGCAGGTTCTGATTTTCATTGTGAAAGTTAACATCCCAGTTTGGCTTCTGCACACCTCTTACAAAAGGGGAGATGGAAAAATCACGTCAAGTCTATTAAGCTTTTGTACAGAGAAACATTGCAATCTAAAATTTCCATGCCCTCAATTGCCAGAAATGTCAGAAAGCTGTCAGTTTTTATGTCTGCTTAAAAACAAAACAGTAATAACGTAGCTTCTGCAAGAGATCTGATTTCCATCTGATGTGCTGATAAGGCAGGCTGAGCAGAAATTAGACCTAAGAATGACAAGGGAACAGCAGGCTCCATCACTTGCTGAGATTTTCAACAACCCAAATCCCTCCTTAGAGTTATAAAGCTGATGAATTAATTAATAGGACCATAATACATTCAAAACTACCCTTTTGAAACATTCCTGTCCAGGTCATTTCACTGATGCAGGTGTTCTTAAAAGGCCTGAAATTATGCAGCTGTCATTGTGTTTGTATTTTAAAAGGTAATGTATTGTATTACTGTTGTTCTAACACTTTTCCTGTTAATGTTTTAATTTTTGGGTTGGATACATTGAAGGTTTTTGAAATACAATGCCTACAAGACAATGCCTGCCTTTGGCAGTAAAAAACCCAATTCATAGAAACAAGCAATAACAAATCATATGGGTTCACCTTCTGAATTTAATACATCTGAGGGATGCATGATCAAGGGCTTTTCACAGATTGCAAGCCAGGTGTAGACTCAACATCTGTGTTCAGCAACAAAACTGTCACAGAAGATGATTTTGACAATTCCTTTAGTGGTGAATGTAGTTCTACATTAAAATGTTAGGTAGGAGCGTTGATTTGCTTGAGGGCAGGGGCATGCTACAGATGGGTCTGACTAGCCTAGATAGATGGTCAAGGCCAATGGGATAAGATTTTCAATAAGGTCAAGTGCTGTGCCCTGCACTTGGGTCTCACCAACCCCATGAAGGCTTCAGGCTTGGGGCAGAGTAGCTAAAAAAGCCCTCCAGTAGAAAAGCAACTGGTGGGGGATGTTGATCAACAGGGGCTGAGCATAAACCAGCAATGTGCCCAGGTGGCCAAGAAGGACAACAGCATGCTTGCTTAGGTCAGCATTAGTGTGGCCAGCAGGACTATGGCAGGGATTGTCCTCCTGTAACTCAGCACTGGTGAGGCCACACCTTGAATACTGGGTTCAGTTTTGTGCCCCTCACTACAAGAACATTAAGATATCACACAATCATTAAGGTTAGAAGAGAGCTCTAAAATCATCAAGTCCAACCGTCTTCCTAACACCACCATGCCACTAAACCATGTCCATAAGTAGCAAATCTATACTTTTTTTAAACACCTCCAGGGACAGTAACTCCACTACTTCCCTGGGCAGCCTCTTCCAATAACTAACAACTCTCTCAGCAAAGAAATCTTCCCTAATATCCAATCTAAATCTCCTGTGGTGCAACTTGATGCTGAAAGACTGCAATAAGGTTTCTCACCTTAGTCCAGGGACCAGGTAGATCCCCCTGCTCAGGTAGCTCATCTTATCTTACTAGTCTAGAGCAAATCCAGATGTCAGACAGGACTGAACATTTCTCTAAATACAGGGACTGTCCCTTTTATCCCAGTTCTTTTGCCTTTAAGTGAAATAAAATGGCAACATGGGTCATTTACATAGAGTGCCTGCCTCATGGGGTGTGCATGGATGTCTTCCTCCTCCTCTCTAAAACAAAGGCTAGCTACTGTGCTGCATGGCAGGATGGGGAAGGGCTGCCCCTTTCCCCACCATGTTAAAATCTGTGCAAAATTTATAGGGTTATATAGAGGGAGAGTATGATGCCTTACAAGCATTTACTTAGAAGGAGTGGAAATCAGCAATGGTTTCAGTTTCTACTCTCACAACAGAACAGATTCTGCAAAATCAATAGTGTTATTAAAAAGCAAAAATAAACCAAAGCCTTCCCTTCCCCATTCAGGTAAATTACAAGTCATGGAAGAGGGATGTTGCATGGTGTTTTCTTAAGTGTATACTTATCATTGGTTAAATAAGAAGGAAGTAAAACTCTCTACAAAAGGTCTTCTCCTGATTTTAATTTTAAAGGGCAAATTAAAAGTTAATATTCACATCTAGCAGCACAACAAACCTCTTGGTGTGTGCACAGCTTGGAAAGATTCTCAGTGGGCTACAGCCCACAGGATTTGCCTTTCAGATGAGGATTTTATGGTTGTTGAATATCCTTTAATAGAGTTAGAAACATTGTTTAAATTATTTGTCAGTCATGATTAGCACTGACACAACTGTGCAATCAAAAAGCTAACAAGTTTGGCATCTTCAGTGCTATATCATAGTAAAGTTATTTAAGCAATATAACCAATACCTTGCCTGAATAACTTTATTAAAAAAATATGAAAGTCAAGTTTTCATTTTTATGTACTATGGACTCCATTTAACCATTCTCATTTAGAGACTCGGTCGTGTTACATCTAATATCACCAGGAATAAGTTCAAGTTCAGCAAAAGCCACTAACCTCTGCAGAGAAGTAACTGAGGATAGAAAATGTATTTTTACTCTAATCTGAAGCCTCGTCTGTGGTTATAACAGTCCATTAAATCAATTTGGTGCCTCTTTGTCAAGAAAGATCTGAACCTAATGTTACACAGAAGCCTGCTCTGAAGGGCAGCAAGAGCATCACTCACTATATGAATTCTTATCACTTGAGCTGAGTGCTTTGGTCACCTGTAAAAATGAATTACTGAAAGGAACCAAACTCTTAACTATATCTACAAAATACCTTCAGATAAAATACTTTCAAATAATCGTGAGCTAAGAGAAATCAGACTGCGTTAAGTCTTCACGCAGAGTCATTAAACAAAGATGCAAGGTCAGGTGAGCTTTCACTGGCCGGAATAATAGAAGGAATCGCTAAAACCCATGTAATGGCAGAGCTCAAGTCTGGTGGCAATACAAAGACACCATTATGTGCTAATAAATTGTCACAGATAGAAGTGATTACAGTAGAGTGCTGTGATTTCAGGCCTCTTGAATTTAATGCTAAGAGCTAAGCAAAGTTACATGAGCAGTAAGCACAAATGGTGTACCTGCCAGTGATCCAGCAAAAGCACCAGAACTGGGCTTCCTTGGACTTCAGAAGCTGCCAATGCAAAAGTTAGAGTATTACACCAAGTTCATCATACTGAATTTAGATTCTGGGTCTTGAAGCCAAGATCTGGGGTTTCTGGAACACAAGAGATGCACAGTCATTGTGTAGTGACCCTGCTTCATACACATGCAGCACTGAGCTCAACTTCGGGGCACACACAGGTTGCTGGGAACTGCTGGCTTGAGCACCCCACCAGATCCTGTGCCATAAAGAGCACTCCAAAGAGTCATCTACAACATCCAGGGCGTTTTACAAGCCATTTGCAATACTGAGCAGTCTGTTCCATCCAGGTTAGAGCAAAATGATTACATTCATTAAATTATTGGCCTGGTCAGCCTAGCCACAGCTCCACATCATGTGGGTTCCTACCACACAGTGGTGCTCCCTCTCCCAGGATGTGTCACAGTCAGGAAGGGCTGGGTACTTCTACAAGCCAAGGCAAAATTTACAGCTTAAAATTCCTCTGGTTCAGCTTTGTCACAATTTCCAAAAGCATTGCTAAGAAGGTTTATATACCATTAAAGTGCTCTTTTATTCTGCAAAGTCACTCTTGAAATGACACCCAAGATTTCTACATTTAATGGTACACAGAGCAAGTTGCTCAGTCTGGAAGGAAAAAAAAAAAGACATTTTCTTACCTCTGGTTGCATAGATCAGCAAAGAGTGCATGAGCCATGCTTGGCTCTGTCTCCTGTCACTGTCAGCAAGCAGCATTACACAGCACCAACGCTCTGCCTTTCTTCATACTTTCCTATTTTTTTTATCCTTATCACTTTTCTACTAACTCCTGCAGATATATAGACACAAACGAAGACAACATTTGGTCCTGCACATTTCTGACAATGCTTGTTACAACAACAGAAAAGTTCTTTGACCTCCACCAAAAAAGCCTTCTCAAAAACATAAGAAAAAAAAATCAATAAAAAAAGACTTAAGTAGTTTCTATGTGGTTTCTGTCTAGTTTGCTGTCTTGGGAATGAAAATACATTCAGCTGAATAGCTCTGCACATGTTTGTTGCCTGGTAGAAAAGGATCTGAGGGTGTTCGTCAACAGCAGCTGACGATGAGCCAGCAATGTGCACAGAAGTCCAACAGCATCCTGTCTTGCATCAGCAATAGTGTGGGCAGCAGGATTAGGGCAGTGATTGTCTCCCTGTACTGGGCACAGGGGAGGACACACCTTGAATCCTGGGTTCAGTTTTGGGCCTTTCACTACTAGGAGGATATTGAGGTGCTGGAGCATGTCTAGAGAAGGACAACAAAGCTGGTGAAGGGTGTAGAGCACGTCTTATGAGGAGCAGCTGAGGGAAATTGTGTTGTTTAGTCTGGAGAAGGGGATGCCCAAGGGAGACCCTCTCAATCTCTACAACTTCCTGAAAGGAGGTTTGATTGAGGTGTGGGTTGGTCTCTTCTCCCCAGGAACAAGCGATAAGACAAGAGGAAATGGCCTCAAGCTGTGCCAGAGAAGGTTTAGGTTGGACATAAGAAGAAATGTCTTCCCCAGGAGAGTGGTTAAGCATTGAACTGCGCAGGACAGTGATGGAGTCATCATCCCTGGAAGTGTTAAAAAAATAAATGTGTAGACATGGCAGTGTGCAACATAGCTTAGTGGTGACCTGGCAGCGCAGTTGGAGTCGATCTTAGAGGTCTTTTCCAATCTAAAAAAATTCTTTGATTCTCTGTTCCCTTCACAATAGCAACAACCCTAAAGCAGCAATATGCACCCTCTTCTGGTGTAATTTTCCCCACACACACTCTTGGAAAGTCCCTGTTTCTCCTCATTCCCTTCAAGATCCTCAAACTGATGTGACAAGTTCATTGGACCTTGCAGCACCTCAGCTTTAATTGCATCTCAGTGGATCTGTACATCTCATGATGGCCACTAACCTTTTCAAGGGAGAGCTGGTAGATCTGTACTGTCCTTTGAAAGTCACAGCTGAATAGAGTCCTGAATGAGACGAGACACAGGAAAACACTCCAGCTCCCTCCTCTCCAGCACTTCTGCATCCTCCTAGAGAGTTCATATGAAGTGACAATGAGTTAAAAACGCACCTTCTCATTCTAATCCCCAATGAAGGTCCTGAGTACAATTAGAAGCAAAAGAAAGATTACAGTTTAATATGTATACTTCAGCTGGAAGCAGATTGCCTCCCAGACCCTAAATCAAAAGCTCTGTGAAATGCAAACAATCTGAAGAGAGCTGTTTGTTAGAGCAAGCCAGTCCCCAGGGACCTGCACAGCATTTCAGCTGGAAGCTCTGCTCTCTGACACTCCTGGCAGCCCTAGATGAAGGACCATCCAAACCAAGTGCAACACTTAGACCTCAGCAGGCAGGCAGAGCGCAGCGTCATTGGCACCAGCCTTGAAGCACTGAGTAATCATGGCTGCTGAAGAGCCCTGTGGCTAGTGTGAAGGTTCAATGCCTCCAGTGTGTTGAAAACCTATTTTCCATCAGAGGGCTGCTCTTCACTGTGTTGAATGGTAGATGATGTGGCCTTCAACAACCAATGGATTTACTTGACCATGAATGCTGCACAGAGAACTACTCTTTAGCTACCTTCCTAAATGCACACATACACACACGTATATCTCAAAGCACTTTGGAAAATACATTTTTATTGGCTCATTGACAAGGAAAATAAAGTTGCTGGCAGCCGGAACTTTAAGTGCCCTAAAAACAAGAAATGCATTAGCATCTTTATTACAAATGTAATTGGGTTTTTTTTTTAATTTGTGATTGGGGAAAGGGTCACCAGTTAAAATAAACCACTGTAAAATTTGCAGTTTAAATTTCACTTCACGCTGGAATGTAGAAACAGTTTACATAAATAGTATCCATTAATCATTAAGAAGAAAGGTTAGATGTAAATTAGGCTGCTATTATTTTTTTCCTGTGATTATTTATGTGTTGGTGATGAAATTTGTTTTCACAAGGAAGAATTAAGGGCTTTCTGAAAGCAAAATCACATTGCTGCAGAAAGTATAAACCTCAAGCAAGGAAAACAGAGTACTTATTGATTTGACCCCAAGGACAACCACAGAAGAGTAGAGCTTACTTTCGTTTACTTTAAGGAAAAGCCTTTCACTTCAACCAGTACCTTTTGAATTGCCTCTACTCAGACCACCAGTTTCTACAGATTCATTTTACATATCTCAACTTAAATCATGGGGAGAAAAAAAAGAAAAGAAAAAAGAAAATATCCTCAGGGCAGAGACTGTTACTTCATCAGCTAGTATAGACTGACTTAATGCCTCTGTGATTAGCAAAGATAATAGCAATCAGCACTTTACCCCAAACTTTCAGAATAGCATTTAAGGCATTCAGTTCCAGAGACAGGAACAATCCTTAGTTTTTCAACTGAAGTCACCAGGAACAAATCTGAGTGCTCTTTCAGGAGAATATATCCAGTCAGCAGAAATGCAAGATGTTCTGCTTCCTCTGCAAAACCATTCATGTTTGTGCACGAAACCCCAAGAAAAATTATGTTCCCTTCAAAGATACCCACACTGGATTATGGAACACCGCATAAAGTATATCATATATAATACACCACTGTGGGTTGCCACACCGTGCTATAGGATAGTATCATCAGGAATATGTTCTGGTTGCAGCAGAAAAGATGACTTGAAGCAGTTCATTCACATACCCTAAAATCATGCTTATAGAACATAAAGTATTAAGTTTTTGCTAGATCTGAAAATAAAAGAACCTACTGTTACACAACAATTAACTGCTTTAGGAAACATTAGACCTGTTTAAACTAATTCAATTCATCACTCTTTTTGCACAACTGATAGATCAATATCAAACCTTTTCTCCTGGCTGAAAGAGGAATCTTACCTGCTCCTCTGCTATAGAAAAAAGTTATGATCTCCAGGTTTTCTGGAGCCTATTCTTTTATAATAATGGAACTTTCCTTTTTACAAACTATAGAGACATCTAAGAGATGTTGTCACCTGCATCATCAGGCTTGGGGGGGATAAATGTCTCCTCAAGTTTATGCTACATATTAGTACTTTGGTTTTAAGTAAAGTTAAAATTTGTAACTAACAAACCTGTTACACAAAGATATAATAAAATGTCATGGCTTATTCTTTAAGCTCACTCTACATAAGTCCTTCCTACAAGGATCAATGAGTTGGATTCAAGCTTCTAACGTGTCAGACATTCCCGAGAGGAGACCAGTGAGGATCTGTGTATAAATCCTTCCTCTTCCTCAGAGAAAAATGAAATGAGACAGACATAGGAAGAAGAGCACTTAAATTCTGGACCTCCATGATGGGTGAACCTGCTGCACTTAACACATTGTCCCACAGCCAGCAGGTTCCCTCTAAATGCACCAGGAGGAAGAATGCAGCAAACAGTCTCTGATTTCAGGGCTACAGCTGCTGTTGGATGTTTCATATATCAACACATTAGGATTTTTCACTAGCCCTGAATCCACACTCTTAATTCACCCTGAAAAGTCATGGTCCCAATTCTAATTCCTTACAGATGAAAGGACTTCATCCACAGAAAGGACTTCCCAAACTCCTTAAAGTTTGCAATAAAACTGTAAATAGTGGAAACTGGTTGTTGAAGTGACTCAGTATCACTGCCATTTTATAATAGTTTACTCACTCAATAATGCACAAACTGTGCTTACATACAGTGAAGGGTCCTTAGTGGCTCTCCTCTTTGTGTACTCTTTGACTTCCCATGGGGCCTTGGCTTGTAGCTGTAACATTATTTAATTTATGATTTAATGAAGAGAGCCTGCTAACACTTGAGAAACAACAAAAAAATAACAAATCTCTGAAATTACATAATTCAAGATTCAAAAAAATAAGAGGGGCTTTTTTTCTTCACAATCTAATCATTTCAAGGTTGATATTTTATCATTTCATGGAGTGCCCATGGTAACATGATCTCAAGACACACTTCAGTCTCACAGTTGTAAAGGCTTTACAATAGCACATTTTTTTCAAGCCTGGCACACTAGACTATTACCGTTTTCACCTCTGTTACTACGTTAAGTGTCACTACTTTAATATGTTATTGCATAAAGGGTTTCAACCATAAAGGTTCATGAATGCATCTGCTGAGGTCCCCATAGAGGCTACAGAGCACCCCAGGGCTCCTCAGAGAAGCAATTTAAACATCAGCCTTTGCTCAAAGCTGTGCTCAAAACTACTGTCAAGGCCTTGTCAGCAAAAACCTTTTGTTTCCATTCCGCATATTGGCTATTTCACCTGAGTATTAACAACAGCAAGAAGACAGAAAGGCTTAATGGCTTCTGTAATCTCATTGCAAATGCATACAGGAGGAGAGCCTTCAGTTTTAATATATTATTGACTAGACCATTGGCCTGAACTTCTTTCCTCTGATATTTTTCCCCGCCATTTGAAATGGAAAATGAGGTCAAACCTTATTTTATGTCCCCAGGTGAATGGAAAAAAAAACAACTAAAAACTTACCCCATTTACACAAGGGAGGGAAAGTGGATAATCTAATTTAAAATTTCAAGAACAACTGTCAGACAAAAAAAGTTTCTGATATTATTTCTGAAGGACAAACATCAGCCCTTGAACTCTATATGTGGTCTTCATTATGGTGCCATGGCATAAGCCCAGATGCTGTCTCCTACAGACACCTCTTAAAAATGTATGAGGGCCTAGAGAGCACAGCAGGGCAGCAGAAACCTCCTGAATTTTGCGTATTAGCATATTCATTAAGCATAATCAATAATTAATATGCCACTTCAATGAAACATAGGGATTAAATTGTGTCTCAGCTAAGACTAGCCTGAAAAGATTCATAAGTATTCAGTCCATTGTTTATTGTGCAAGTTTAATCTCCAAGTAGACATCCTGCCATTAACTAAGCAGGATTTTTCATCTTCCTTCCAACTGACGATGCTGAGGACTTCCCAGTGGAAGCAGACATCCCTCAAGAGTAAACCAAGCCTACTGATGACAGAGTTATTTTTCTCAAGTGTCTTTTGCAGCTCCCTCAGAGGTAGTTGAAGAATGGTCAGGGGTTTCAGAGCATGGATGCAGACAGGTAGCATAGCAGATAAGATGACATGGGGGCACAGGAGAAACATGGGGACCCATTCAGTGTGAGCCCTACTGATGATCACAAGTCTTCCACTTCCAGAAGCATAAATATATTTAGAAAAAACAAATCACAGAATCATTAAGGTTGGAGGAGACCTCTCAAATCATTGAGTCCAGCCATCTACCTATCACCACCATACCACTAAACCATGTCCCTCCGTAACGCTTCTATATGTCTTTTAAACACCTTTAGTGACTCCATCACTTCCCTGGGCCAGCTGTTCCAGGGCTCAACAACCTTCTTCATGAAGAACTCTATCCTTATATCTAATTTGAACCTCTCCTGATGCAAACTGAAGCCATTTCCTCCTGTCCTCACTTGTAACTAGGGAAAAAGAGACCAACCTTCACCTCGCTCCTATCCCCCATTCAGGGAATTGTAGAGAGAAAGAGAAGGTTTCCCCTGAGCCTCCTCTTGTCCAGACTAAACAACCCCCATTCCCTCAGCTGCTTCTTAAAAGACTTATTCTCTAGATCCCTTACCAGCCTCATTGCCCTTCTCTGGACATGCTCCAGTGCCTCAATATCCTTTTAGTAGAGAGGACCCCAAAACTGAACACAGTATTGGAGGTGCAACTTCACCAGTATCAAGCACAGAGGGACAATCACGTCTCCAGACAAAGGAAAAAAAATATATTATGACAATTTGCAAGACATTCTCTCTTTTAGCTATTAGAGTATACTACAACTCTACTAGTGATAAGACATGGAATTTATTTTTAAATGGCCAACATATCTTTATTTATATATACTTATATGTTACTGGAATAAAAAAAAATAAAAAATCCAGAGCCATCCTCATTCCCTAACATCTCCCTCGTTCCCATCTACAGTACAAGATCTAAGTCCTTTTCTCCCTCACTGCGTAGCCATGAGCTATCACAGAATAATTAAGGTTAGAAGAGACCTCTAAGATCAAGTCCAGCCATCAGCCTATCACTATCATGCCACTAAACCATGTCCTTAAGTACCACATCTCTACTACTCGCAGAAAAAAAAGTTAAAAATGAATATGCTTTTAACACTTCTTCCATTAAATCTTCTTACCAAGCGGGAAAGGTAACAGAAGAGCAGCCTGCACATTATTTTGTAGATGTGGTTGGCCACACTATTCTCACGTACAATAAGGGAGGGAAAATAAGAGATAAAAATGTCATTGCAAAAATGAGAATTTCCTGCTCTGTATCTGTCCCTTCCTTTGTGTTTGTCTCTGTCTCAATCAGATTTATGTGATGTTCCCTTGAGTTTACAAATCACATTATCTCTTCACAAACACTGAAGGACTGTGACACTCACAACAGTGTAAACTATTTTTCAACAAACTTAGATTTAAAACATGGAATGAATTGTTAATGTATGAAATGTTGAACCCTACAGAAACATTACATAACACACTCAGGTTTTCCCTCTAAAAATCCATTTCCATTGAATTATTACTTTCTCAGAATGAAATATTTCTGAAAGATGATTTAATTTCCCCAAGAGCTATTGGTCTTTGCTTGAAATGGGATATTGGGTTCTGTCCCTGATGATTAATTTGGGATGTGATGAATAGCATCAGATGTAGAAGCTGTACTTCGCATATATTAGTAATATTAAAATTTAGGCATTTTTTTCCATTTCAAAAGAAAATGTTATGACATCCAGCAAATAAGAAGAACATAAGTGAATTATTTAAAAACATGATTTATGACAAAAATAAACAAATTAACTATCTAGCCCTGAAAATGCTAAGCAAGGCTGAGCTGTACCACATCCCTGTACTAAAACCTTTGCACAGCTAAATATCTGGGGTTTGGGTGTTATTTGTCTTTTGCTTTTAGATTTTTATAGTCTTCATTGGTTATTAGGAAAAATGTTTTCAAAAGGCTAAACGATACCTCCAGTCACCACTCCAATAAAATCAGATACTACAGTATGGAAAATCATCATGAATGACTAGAACCACATACTGCATTCTAAATAGTTCATTAAAAGAATGAAAGTCTTTAAATAAGGAAAAAATTATTAAGCTGCATTATATATTTTACGTATATAAAATACATAATATATTTTATTATTTTTATATGTTAATTTTAATTTAGGTGTAACTGACAATGTTTAACATAAATGTTTACATCATATTAAATATCTGACCACAAATAAATTTCTAATTAGGTATGAAGAAATAAACTTGCTTAAATTAAAAACAAACAACACACGTAAGATATAAAAATAAATAAATGGAACAATTTACTGAAACAGTTTTCCTCTCTGTGCTGCTCCAGAACAAGCTCTCTCAGTTCACTCTCTTGTTATACCTAACACCCACCTGGCATATCAGTGAAAAGCAAGAATCATCAGCATCTAATTCATGTCTCTGTTGGAGGTGCAAGATTATGGCTTACTGGCTTTAAGACTAGAGTGGACTCATTTTTAGACCACAAATGGCACTTCATACACCTAGAAGATCACAATTTCATTCAGCAGTTTCCTCTCTCTAACCATACCTTCTCATTCAACTCAACATGTGTATTTATAGATGAGCCATGTGTTTAATTCTGGTCGGAAGATACCAAGCAGCAGAAATTTCACCAGATCCCTAGATAAGTTGTTCCAAGGGTAAACTCCCCTCATGGGTAAAATCTTGGGATTTATTCTTAGTCTTTAATTATCTAGTTTTACACATTAAATAAATAATTGTCTGGAGAAAGATAATAAATTGGGAATTTCAATGCCTATAATTTATTCCAAATAGTTCCACTTTTTTTTCAAAACCCATAACTGTTTGTTTTAATGCCTTGATTTAAAGTGAAACAGAAATATTGAGATTTTTTCCAGTCTTCCTGTTCAAAACTTATTCCTTCTCCTGTGTTCCTATCTCTCATGTAGTACCAGAGAAGGTGTTTCAGATTTCATAAGCTTTACTTAACCAAAATAAATTTGGCATTTTACATTGGTATTGCTAAGAACAAACAAACAAAAAAATCACCTGCATTTCTGAAGATGGTATATTATTAGTTTGCAGAACAAGACGATTCATATTAAACATACATTTTTCATGGATTTTTATGGCCCATTTCACTGTTTTCAGATACATTAACTTTAAATGGTTTGTCCGATTCCCACAGTATTTACATAACTGTCTCTTAGCAATGTATAAGCAAAGCCTATTGAATGTTCTTCTGTCCATATAGGAAGATCTCCCTTTTAAATTGCAGAAATATTCTCATTTTCCCAAATAGAGAACCTGGGATTTTCTGCCACTGATGTAGATATTTCAAACATTAAAGTCACAAAGTCATTTTCCTCTTTGCATATTTTTTTTTTAATAAATACTGCACATATTTAGAAGCTTAAGCTAGGGAAATGCCCTTGCAATTCAATTTTAAAGTGGTGACTAGAAAAATTATTAAATTAGACCTACGTAATTTAGCTAATAATCTCACTACATTTCTATAACAAACTTGATATCTGTTTTACAGTTATATTTTAGTCTCTCCTTGATTAAACATTATGCAGCAATACATAGCACTGCAAAACTGAGTTGCAATGATCATTATAATTCATTAAATATTGATCAAATTAAATCTAAAAATTGCTTGGTACCGTTCATTTGCTACATATAAAATACATTTCTGTAACACGCAAATAACTTAGCAGCTGTTACACATACTAAGGAAATGAAAATATGAATGCATAATATTCTCTGTAAGAAAAAGTTTTACTTAAAAACTGCAGTTTGAACAAGATGATTATCCCTGATGTCATCCATGAAAGGCTGCCATTTGGCTGCTGTCACCAGCAGCTTAATGCACAATGAAATGTTAAAATAAAAAAGTTAAAATAACTTACATAAGAGTTTCATCTGCACTTCGCACACATCAAACATCTGGCTATTGCAGACACAAGGCTTACATGTACCATTTAATATAAAAAAATGCCACTTGCACTTACCATTTCACAGTCAATATGCCTTCCTGCCAAGATAAGGATCTGATCTAAGACCCACCAAGCAAAGATGCTCCTATTGGTTTAGAGGCATGGTGGTGATGGGTTGACAGTTGCACTTGATGATCTTCAAGGTCTTTTCCAACCTTAATGATTCTATGATTCTACTGATCACATTTTGACCAGGCTGTTGAACTTCAGGTTGCTCATTTTTTCTCACTCATCCACTGGTGCTAGTAGGAAAACCTGAACAGGAACAGAGAATCTTAGCATCAACATGGACTGTATCTCCATTTCTTTGTTCTATTTAGGTTTTGTACGCTACGAAGTGTCGTGTTCTATGCTATTAGGCATAGACAGTTTCTACACAGTTGAGATTTTAAGAGCCTAAAGGGTTGGAGGTGCTAATTCAGCACCAGTACAGCTGAAATGCCTCACACAAAATGTTATGTTTTTTCTACTACTCCATTCCTCATCTGACTTGCTTTGACCACACAGAGTACTGGCATTCCCATGGGATTTACCAACCAGAGAGAGCCTTCCACTGTGACTCACAATGAAGTTGCTTAATACCCTTTATTATAAACATTTCTACAGGTTTTCTAGCTATATTTATTGCTGACATTAAAAAGTGAGAAATGCTAGTATTACTATATTGTCCAACTTGTATTACTCAGGAGTTTATGGTTTTCTTTTCATTTTGAGAGTTTGCTGACATGAACACACATTATCCAACAAACAGACTTCAGTGGAGAGCAATTACCCATCATGACAACTTTGGAAATGTGGAAATTTAAGGTGATGCAATTCCATACTCAGCGAAAGTATCTTAGTTGTTTCATCATAAATTCAATAGAGCTATACCAAAGCCAGATTGTAAATTTGGGTCTGTCTGTCTTTCTTTTTCAGAAAGTGACCAAAATCATGGACTTTGCTTTAAGAAGGCCACTAACTCAATAGGCCAAAATTTTTGGACAAAAGTTGCCCCATCAGCTCTCATGATTTATTGGTGGGAAGTTCATGAAACAAGACCTTAAACTAATGTTTAATAAAACTGGGGACATAAAAGAAAGATTGGGGTACATTCATCCTAGTGGTAGTTGGTAGCATGGCAGATAAACAGCTTTATGTGGTGCTAGATTTTCACAATAATGTTATTTCTTTCCTCCCTCCATGAAATAATGACACTCATAAAAACTTGGACTGAAAGATTATATAAAATGACTACAGAAAAATGTAATTTAAGGAAAAAAATAGAGTACCAGCAATGTGTAGCAAACACTGCAGTGAAAACAAGCAGATGTTTTCACTAAGACTGCCAGATTCACCATGGGTTATTATTTCTTAGCAGTAATTATTTTTCCACATCCTTAGTAATTTTATGTATGATATCTTAGATATAACTACTTAGAAATATTTGGATTTATGACATTATGTCCTAAAACCTGTAGCTGGAGTCACTATAACAAAATATATCTCGATGAACAATTAAATTTAATTTTATTGTTTACAGATAAATAGCAGATTATTACTGCAAATAAATAATGGAGTGCAAATAAATTCAAGACTGCAACTTGTCTTTGTTGCTACACATTATAGATGCTGAACAGTTATTTTTAAGTTTAATTAAACACAACAGGAAAGAGGATATCTGACAGAAATTGAGCCTGATTAAATAAGGTTTTCCAGCAGGTTAAGTTACAAGGTCTGAGTCTTACACCATGGTCTTTTCATTTTATACTGATAATAGATGTAAATAAGTAGTGTAACAGATCCTCAAACACTTGTATAAATTATACTTACACATAACACAAGCCTGTTTAATAGGGGGATAGATCATCTTTCAAAATTATAATAGATTGCAGAAGCTGAGCATTTCATTTGTGTTAAAAAGTCTTCAGATAATAGAGGACCAGGCAACGGCTAATAATTAGAGAAATTATTGCATGCTATATTAAGAACATGGACACACAACAAAAACTTCAGCTGGCAGCATGTAATTAAGGAAAGATACTATCTCTATCAGCCTGGTTTAAGCAAATGAAACAGCAAATACTGTGAAAGAAATATTAGCATAATCGGTACAAACGCAAATATTGTCCATCAAAAATCTAGGCAGGTTTTTGCTACCAGAAGTCTCCATTAAAACAACTCAACCTCCTTTCCTCTTGCTGGTGGTCAACTCAACGCATGATCGAGACCATTTGCTGCCCACATGCCCCCGGGAAGAGTCACAACTTCAGAACTGAGATTAAAACAGAGCTTTGGGGGTTTTGAAGTCATGGAAAATGGGCAGGCTATGATAGGAAACCCAGCACATCTACAGCCAGACTGAGTTAAGTCTCCCCACGTGTCTTGGATTGGCACTTGCGAAGCTGCCACAAGAGGCTTGGGAGCTGAGTGAGGATGTATCAGGAATGCATCAATGCACATAATTTAGATGATGTATCGATGTGACATACAGATGGAGGAGTCCTAATTGCATGCCAATAAGGAGAGAAAGACTGCCTATAAATTTTCATATTGGGAATAATATTCTTTTTAATTTTAAATGTTACTTTGAAAACTAGATAAAAAATTCTCTATTAAACTCTATCATATTCTATAAGAGTACATTTCTGTGGAATCCTATTAAAAAATTCTAGCTTATCTTCCATAGATGTTATTAGCTGTATATCCATTAATTCTTAGAGGGCTTTTTCAAGTGATCTTATGAAAAAGGTAACAACTAGTTAGGTCACTAAGACTTTTCTGCTCCTACCTGCCTACTAAACTTCATAGCTTGAAACGTCTTCAAGTACATCCTTATCTGTGTATGTTCAACCTACTCCAATATTCATTTTAGGATTTTAAGTGCTACTAATCACATCATAAATGCTACACAATTTTCTGTTACTTCCCCTATTGCTAGAGAAGAGAGAAAAAAATTAAGATGCCTCACTGAAATAACCTTTTTTTAAGGTCACTTTTATTAATAGCAGAGATTATCTCACCAGGTTATCAATGTCCAACATTACAGTTTTGATTAAACATCATTCTAACAGGCAATGACTATAAAACAAGCTTTTCCAAGTCATCTTTCTGTGGGTAATAGATATAAATTCTTAAATATAGTTAATGGCGGAGTTTAATCATCTGTTTTACCCTGATTTTCGAAAGCCACAGTATTGTGACATGTATGATGATATATGGGTGCCATTGATGTTAATTAAGTATTTATCTCCTGGGAAAGTACTGTTTTCTGTTTTTCATTCACTGTAGTCTGATGGCAGACAGGTAAATGTGTAAGTTATGTAGTCATTTATAGATGTGAAACAGTAGACAAATCTGTTAAGCACTTTAGTATGACCATAATTTGAAAACCATGACATTATCAAACCTTTCCACCATTCACCACAACTAATGCATTCAAATGCAACACAGTAAATTCGTTAATGCTGTCAAATCCAGTTTACTCGACACTGCTTATCCATCAGGGGCAAATGTTTACTTTATCACTCCTTCTGAGGCACCTCTCACTGAGAGGAGGGATGGTGGAGCTGGGAATAGAAATATCCCAAATTTTAGCACTTTTCAAAAGAAGGAGAAAAAAGAACAGACTGTTCAGTTTTATGTTCCATTAGTGAGTTAGTTACAAATTCTGACAAAGGGAGGCTCAGTGATTTAAATATTTCAATCATTAATCACTCAAAATTATGGATAAGAGAGTTGAGAGTTACATGAGAAAGAATCAGGCTGTACTGAGGCTGGTATGCAATTAAGTTAAACTCTCATGCATCAAGGGGAACATTTGGGGGACTGTTAACACTTCCATTTTTACATATGCTTCTCCAAGCCATTGTTTTAAATTTATACCAAGCCAAACTTAACAAGGTTTCTAATCCTTCTGTAAGATGGATAAATACAAGTAGATTTCGTGCTTGAAATCCAATTTTTCAAATTACGTAACATCTTCAGCGACCTTGAAAAACCTAGAGCCATTTTAATTCCCTTCCAGTACATTGCTGCAAGTTTGAATTAAAAAAGTAGTTATGTAGTTCATCTAGCTCAGGCCTTGAGAGACAAGAAAAGATTATTCTCTGCCAAAGGGTTATTCACTCATGTCAGCTTGGGCATCCCCAGTCTATGCTGTGTCCATCAACGTGAAGATACCCATATTAGTTTAAATGCTCTCTATGACTCTTCTCCTTCATTCTCACTGAATATACAGGCTATGTAGACAATTACAGTAGTAGACAATTTCCCAATTAACTGAAATATCCAGCTTTTTCCATCTGCTCAGATTAGCAGCCAAGTTCACATCCCTTATAGCAGCTAAGGCAAATTCTCACTGTTGTCTGGCATTTCCAGCTCACACCTCACAAATGCATTGGCATTGACTTTTTAATCCTGTTGTCTGCAAGACTGTTACAACATTTTACAATCATAACAAATATCCATAATAAATAGACCTTATTGAGCTTACAATCTCCATTTGACTTTGCTCCACAAGCGAAATTAATAGTCTAGATGCTGCTTCCACATTAGGATGGTTATCCAAATACCTCTAAGCAATCTCAGAAGCTCATGCTGTCGCACTACTATGATTTCTTATTTATGTCTGAGGTTTTCTGGATTTTGGAGTGAGCATGTTTTTACTTTTCAATGACAGTGAATAGGAATAAGCAAACACTGTTTCAGATATGAACTTGAATTAGGGTTTCAGAACAGAGTTTGGATCAGGATATGAATTTCTCCCCAGATACTCACATCAAAGACTTTCTTTCCCAGCGAAGAGAGATCTCAACAGGCTAGATCTATGGGCAGAGGTCAGTTGTATGAGGTTCAACAAGTCCAGGTTCTGGATCCTGCACTTGGTTCACAACAACCCCATGAACATTCTAGGATTAGGGCAGACTGGTTGAAAAAGCTGCTTGGCAGAAAAGCACCTGGCAGTGTTGGTCAACAGTGGCTGAAGATGAGCCAGCAGTGTGCCCAGGTGGCCAAGAAGGCCAACAGCATCCTGCCTTTCATCAGCAACAGTATGGCCAGCAGGAATAGTACAGGAAATGTCCTCCTGTACTGGGCACTGGTGAGGCCATACTTCGCATCTTATTCTCAGTTTTGGATCTCCTCACTCCAGGAAGGACACTGAGGTGCTGGACGATGTCCAGAGAAGGGCAATGAAAGTGGTGAAGGTTCTAGTGCCCAAGCAGCAGAGGGAACTGGGGTTGTTTAGCCTGGAGAAGGGGAGGCTGAGGTGAAATCTTCTCAACTCTCTACAGCTCCCAATTAACAAGCAATATGACAAGAGCAAACAGCCTCAAAGTTGTGCCAGGGGGAGGCTTAGGTTGAATACTAGGAAAAAAATGTATTCTCTGAAAGGTTTGTTGAAGTCATGCTCCCTGGATGGATTGAAAAGACATGTAGATGTTCTGGGTTAACAGCTAGACTTGATGATCTGAAAGGTCTCTTCCAAAAAAAGTGACTCTATGATTCTCTTTTGATCAATATGTTGCACTTTGGGCATAGAATGGTGCCAACTCCAGTTTTAGATCCTTGCTATTAACTGCATAAAAGGTGTACATGTATCCATTAAAAAATAACAAAGGCTCACTGCAAGTTTTGGAACCTGAGCTGCTGAAAGCGTTACTGGTGGTTCAATGACCACTATAACCCTGAGCTTAGCACAGTAACGCCACAGGGCTTCCACAAGAATTGGACTTCTACTAGATACGACTTCTACTGACATCCCATGACTCTTGAGAACATAAGAGATCCTCAACGCATTTTAGATAAAATATAAATCAGTTCTGCTTGACATACCAGGACACAGAATAATTACAATTGAAAAGACGTCTGAGATCGAGTCCAATCATCCACACATAATGAGCTTCTTTCTCCAGATGTTTTCCAAAGGTCTTAGTTTCCTATCAATCTGATGTTCTCCCTCATTTCTTGCCATTTGAAAGCAACTAATATTAAAGTAATTTGAAAAGGACTGACTAAAGCTGTGAAGATCCTCCTTGTTTGTTGTCTAATAGAAAAGATCCCCAGTAGATCTACTTCAAAAGCAAAAGCAACTCTACATCATTAACCTGTACAGAAAACATTCTCTAGGATAACAGAATCTATTACACTAGCGGGCAATTAAACCCCTCAGATATGTTTTGTACCATATTCCATGCACGTGTCAATACTTAAGCATCTGCCAGAGAGCAGGTGGTTTGTAAATCATTATCTTTTCAAATTACGTTGCTAATGGTATGTGTGAAATGACTGAAAAATTATATGTTTCCCCTTCTCTATCATTAAAATAAAATAAATTGCTGCAGTACATTATCTAGAGCTCAAGAGCCATAAAGCATTGGCAAACCTGGGATTCCCGCTTCCCACTGTACCCTGTTAGAGTTGCCTCCTTCCTTAATGGTGGACAACGCAGTATGTGATATTTGACTTTCATGACTTCCTTCTACTAGGAACAACTAAAGAAAACCAACAGCATCAGCACCAACTAGTTCTCAAATGGAACATAGCTTATTAATTAGGAAAAATTAGCTAATTCTTTGAATAGTATTGACAGACAGCACAGTCTAGCTATAAAAATAGTGAAAGATTCCTATAACAATATAGAGACAAAAATGGAAAAACAAACCCAAAACCATCATTGAACAGAGTATAATTAGAGCTATCACTTTTGTTTTACAGTGGAGTGGCAAAGAGCCTAACCAAATACTAAATGTATTGGAGGCTGCGTAGCAAGGTTTTGGTGTTGAGGAGCTACTGGGGTTGCTTCTGCATGAAGTTGCTTGAAATTTCCCCCATGTCTACTGGAGACAATATCAGCCAGCTCTAAGGTGCAGCCACCACTAGCCAAGGCCAAGCCCACCAGTGACAGTGGTATCACCTCTGGGATAGCATTTAAAATGGGGGAAAAGCTCAGCAACTTCAGCCAGAGTGAGAATATGTGAAACAACTCTGCGGACACCAAGGCCAGTGAAGGAGGAAGAGGAGGAGGTGCTCCAAGGCACTGGACCAGAGATTCCTCTGCAGCCCACAGTGAAAATCTTAGTGAGGCAGGATGTCCCTCTGCAGCCCATGGAAGTTAATAGCAGAGCATATACCCACCTGCAGCCACTGGAGGACCAAACACCAGGCAGGTAGCTGCCCAAAGGAGGCTGTGATCGCACAGAAATCCTGTGCTGGAGCAGGTTCCTGCAGCACCTGTGGAGCCATAGAGAGAGTAGCCTATGCTGGAGCAAGTTTGCTGGTGGGACTTGTGAATCTGCAGGGGATCCACAGTAGAGCAATCTGTTTCTGAAGGACTGTACCATGTGGAAGGGACCCATACTGGAGGACTTCATGAAGAACTGCAGCCCATGGGAAGGACTCACACTGGAGAAGTTCATGAAGGGCTGTCTCCTGTAACAGGGCCCCCACACTGCAGTAGGGGAAGTGGGTGATGAGTCCTCTCCCTAAAGAGGAAAGGGCAACAGAAACAACATATGATGAACTGACCACAACCCCCATTCCTTGTGCTGTTGGTGGGGAGGAAGTAGTGAAAAATTGAGAGTGAAGTTAAACCCAGGAAGAAGGGAGGGGTGAGAGAAAGGTGGTTTAAGATGTAGGTTTTATTTCTCATTATCCTACTCTGATTTGATTGAAAATAAATTAATTTTCCCTAAATCACGTCTGTCTTACTGTGATGATAATTGCTGACTGATCTCTCCCTGTCCTTATCTCAACCTTTGAGCCTTTTGTTGTATTTTCTTTCCCCTCTCCAGCTGAGAAGGAGAGTGACAGAGTTTTGGTGGGCACCTGGCATCCAGCCATGGTCAGCCATCTGCTCCAAAATATGGACAAATCTCCTGAGTTCTTTAACCATGCTTTAGTTCAGAATTCACAGTGACTGCTTGCTTCCAGTTCCCAGAACAACCCAAGCTTAGCATAGAAAATACGTGTTGTGCAAACTCTTGTCCTACCAAGTTACATAGCCAACAATTGAAGCTTCCGAGGATAAAACACCTTTTCAAGTGCTTGGCTGGGCTGCCCAAATGCTGCTCAGGGCACCTTTTGTTTTACTTTTCCAGACCAGCATAACTACCACAGCCTGATGAGTGATACAGATATCTGAAAGTGGAAAGGACACATCCAGGACTGTCCTGTTCCTCTCCATCCAGAGGAAAACCATTACTGTGGTCATAGTTCTGCTAGCTGAAACCAGCTGCTAGCTCAGAGAGAAAGTTCAGTTTCAGCCTTACCTACTGAGCATGATGCTTGGAAATCAGGTTTATAACCAATATAGACATAGAAATCTATAGCCCTATAGAACCACTTCACTGGGAAATGAACTGAAAACAATCATACAATTATTATGGCTGGAAAAGACCTCTAAATTCAAGTCCAATCATTCACCCAACACCACCATGCCCACCACCAAACCATGACCCCAAGCCCCACATCCACACATTCATTGACCACTTCTAGGGATGGTGACTTCACCACCTCCCTGGGTAGCCTACTCCAATGCCTGACAACCCTTTCAATGAAGAAATTCCTCCTAATATCCAATTTGAACCTCCCCTGGCAAAACTTGAAGCCATTTCCTCTAGTCCTATCACATGATAGCTGGGAGAAGAGACTGAGCTCCACTCCACTACCACCTCACTTCACTTGTAGAGAGCAAGTGATCCCCCTATTACAAATGACAGTGGCAGAAAGAATGTCACAGAATCATGCTAAGGATTTGGGTATCCAGTTGACTTGATTTTGTGCTGGAAAATTTTTCTGTAGTAAATTAAGCAAGACAGCTCAAATTTTTTTCCCTTGCTAATTTGATACCACTTCTATTAAATCAACAAGTTGCTTCAAAAACTCATACTGTTTCTAGATATTGAGTATTGTATGTGATTTGAGACTTCCAGATATTTCACATCAAGATAACTGCCATTTGAAATGACAGATGAGTGATGCGGAAGTGTTTGTAAGCACAGGAGGAGAGCTGCTATGTGCTTTAGCTCCTAGCCTCCTGGCACAGCTAATAAAGACAAAACAATAGGGGAGATTTACTGTAGAAAGTAGCTGTAAACAAGCTGCTAGTGAAAAAGGGCGCTGCAGTGTAGACACAAACTCAAGTACCACACAGTTCAGGGGTATTTCTGGTTTGCTTCCTAAAATACACATATAACAATCATAGCCAGTTCAAACTAGGTGGGGTTTTTTCCCCCCCATTGTAGAAGAGAGGATTGGTACCTTAGAAAAGCTTTGCAGTTTCTAAGGACTTCATACAGCTCTCACACGGTGAATTAAAACACCACAGCACCATTGCTGATTCCCATTATATTTTGTCTGTGTCCATCCTTTACTGCCTTCTCCATATTACCAGATAGCATCAAAAGATTTGCTTCATTTACTTTAATCAAAAGTTCCCCACAAATATCTCTAGTTAGTATTTAGTCTAATGAAGCACCTCATCAAAATCTCCAATGATACCACCGAATGCCGCACATGCAGCTGAAAGGCAAACAACAGCAAATCCACAAAATTGCTATAATAAATCACAGGGAATGGCTTTTCTCCTGAATATTTCCAGCTTCATTAATTAAGAAAGCCTTATTCAAGCTTCTTGAAGTCTTCAGTGAGATTTAGAGTACAGACATGTCAGTAGTTCTCAGGTCAGCTGCACCACTGTGCTTATCGAATTATCTACCTAGAATGTACAAAGCAGTTCAATATCAGAAATTACCTCTTTCAGATTTTTCTGCAATGCTTGGATTGAAGCTTTCTGACTATAAACTCAAGTCAATTGTGGCTAAACTCCTCTGACCTGTATTCTTCACATTTTTATCCCAAAGGAGGTTGGATGGCCAATTCTTGCACCATAACCTAAAGGAGAATCTGCAAATTATAGCTTTGTTGTTCTTCTACATAACCTTTACCACAATGGCTCAGATGAATGTGGTGATGGATCATGTACGCGATGATGAAGAGTGTGTATGCACCTAGGTTCAAGCACGGAGATAATCAGTTTTAAGCACACACACGATTCAGCAATACCCAAAAACCCACAATGCTTTCAAATCCCAGAAACTGAAAGAAGTGAAATGGAAATGGGAAGATTCAGGAGAAAAATAAAACTCATTAAGAAATCTTGCCACTAAAACAGCTAGCTTTGTCATATTAACCAGACCTTTCTAACCCTTGCTCTAACATGCTGTTAGCAAATAACAGCAATACCGGATATGCTTTAAGATGCAGCCTCTTAACTGCTCTTCTACCCATATATGATGCTGACAAGAGGAGTTGTTTTTTTCCAGCACAGGTGGTGTTGTGCAGGTCAAATACATCAGATTCCAGCATATTAGTCGCAATCTATTCAGACCATCTCCTCTGCACTTCTGCTCTGTGCAAAATTAACCTTAATTTCCCTTCTAGGGCTTTAATTTAATGTTGTGGATTACATTAAGGAGCTGTCCTTCACAGCTGATATCAGATACAAATTCTCAGGACAGAATGTATATCTCAAAATATTTTAAAACTGCTAAGCAGCTTTAAGTCCAGAAAACCTCTGTAAAAAAAAAAGATTTTTTCTGCCTAGAAAACAGTCACTTCAGAGAAAAAGTAGCTAAAGAACACATTTCTAGTGGCCCAGGGAAAGGTGTATAAACTTAGAAGCATTCAGGACATTCCAGCAATGAGTAGCTGTGTTGTACGTCACTCATTTTATATATTATTTCAATAGTGTTGTTATTACTGTTGTTCACTGTTACCACTTTCCAAAGTCTAAATTTTCTCTTCTAAAGCTCATTTTTAGGGTCCAGAGGCTCTGTTTGAGTTTGCAAAAACTTATTTGCATGGTCCAAAGCCTCATTCTTAGCATCCAGCCCATCATGTTTTGGGCCAAGCTCTCCCCAGTTTTAGGGCCAAACCTTAATTTTTAAGATCCAAGCCTGTGTTCAAGCACCCATAGACTTTCTGTTAGGACTCACAGTTTCATTTTCAGGGTTCTGATACTACAGAATTTCTCAAGATTAAAACATAGCTTAGAGGAGACCACATTCTTCATTACCAAGAAGAAAAGTGGGATATTGTGTTGATAAATTGAAGGGTATCTTATTTTTCATCTACAAGTACCTCCAAAGATGAATGTATAACTGGTTTTTTTGTGTTAACAGATGCTAACAGCACCTTCGTATTGCTCCATTCTTTCCAAATCAGCTAAAATTTCACTTAGGCAGTTAATTTAACTACTATAAAACGTTAATCTATTTTCCTTTGCTTCTATTAACAGACAGTGAAGAATTTCACCTTCTCTCACTCTGACTAGGGCTGTCCTCCCTTCCATGCATCCAGCTTCTCCTCCAACCAGACATTCATAGAATGCTATGGGTTGGAAGGAACCTTTAAAGGTCATCTAATTCAAGCCCCCTACAGTGAACAGGGACATCGTCAAGTACATTACATTGCTAAGAGCCCTAAACAACCTGAGCTAGAATGGTTCCAGGGATAGGGCACTGAAAGTTTCTGAAGTTGAAGTCATATTCATCAAGAACTTCAAGACCAGCTTTATTCAGAGGAATAAAGCAACAGCAGTGGTGCAGCCATCACCTTCCCACCAGCCTGCTCCAGGACATTTGCAGAGATCATTCCATTGTTACCAGATAGAAGTCAATGGGAATTGAGTCAATGGCAAGAAGATAGCTTTGTGCAGAGACATATTCGTTTCCAAGTGAAAGCAGGCTAAGGAATGCAAAATTATGTGCTGTAGATAGAGTCCAAGAAACATGGCAAAAAAGTGCAAGTAATTTAAGCCCATGGGGAAAAGGAGATGGTATGGAAAGTTTTCACCTTCTTAGCAGCTCTTAACAAGTAAGAATATAAATCAAAGAGTGATATATCACATCTTGGAGAATGACTAGCTCTCTACATCAAACCATGCAACTGATCATAGAGAAAGGCAAAGTTTGCAATAAAAAATATTGAAATCTTGAATTTAAATTATTAATGCTTATATTCAGCAACAGAATTTAAAGGCATATCTGGAAACTCGTTTTGAAACTGGGCCTTATTTTACAACTAGAAACACTGAAGAATAACTCTTATTTGCCCAGTCTTGATCATTTTTAATATTGTACATTAATTACAAATAAGTTAAGAGAGCACTTTTGTAATTAAAATCACTGTTAGGGAGTGACAGTGAAAGATTTTATAAATAACTTTAAATGCAATGAGAAAACAACTGAAAAAAGCCCAGTTCAATAGATAGTGATCCACTTCATAAACAGAGCAAGGGTTGTTTTGCAGATTTGACTACTTCATCTGAAATATCTCTTTCTGAGAAGTGAAGAACAGAGAGGAAGTTCCATTAATATTTTCCTTTTTTTGTAATAGAAAGCCAACCTGTCTCAAAACCACCACTTTCAACAGCTGAAATAAATGGTTGTGTAAGTGAATGGGAGGCTAATTATGTACCACAGGTAGTAAATGTCATGTTATGTTTCAGTGATTTTATGGATAAGAAGCTCATTTGTCTGCTGTTTCCAATATGAGCTTTATGACTAATGTTAATAAATAAAAGAAAATACGTTCTGATTTTTAACAAAATACAGTTTCTTATCACAGCAGTTTATCACAGTTAAAACGGTATCTTCTAGCTCAGGATGAGTCTAGGGCAGAGCTTAAAAAGCAAGTTAATTTATATCAATTCTGCTCACTGCTGCATAAATACAAACTGTATTCTTTAATTACTTACCACCACAATTCCTTCCCATAAAGTTAATTGGCTATAAACTTTCTATGATGATAGTAAGATTAAAAACCAAGAAACAAGAAAAAGCTCCCAATCACTTTTCAGCTCTTCTGCAGGAGTCACCTTTCCCTAGCAGTCGACAAACCATTATTACCATACCTCAGATCACAGCATGACATCCCCTCTAATTCCCTTTTTCTTCCTATGAAGAAAGCTTTTGCCCTTTCCTTTAACTCCAAGTTAGCCTCTTACATTGTATAAATCAATACAGTAACATCTGCTTTGACAGAGCCTAGCAAGTTTACAATTGATGATACAACCCCTTGTCTGCACACCCAATTAAATATTAATTAAAAACAAGCAAACAAAATAATCTTGCCAACAGAGTCTTTGACAATCTATCCAGCATTATACTGCTACCACCAATAATCAGGACATTACAGATGAACTTCTAGGGCTTGTAAAGAGCGAACTGTGGTAGAGGAAGGGAGTGATCTAAATTCTGTGCAATGTAGTTCCCAAAGCTTTCAAATTATTCTCCTACTCAGAGGTATAAGCCCTACAAGGCTGTATCTATACATATAAACCATGCAGGAATGTGCTGTCTTGTTACTGAAGCCATACTTCTGTCCTGATTTACACCACTCCGTGGAAGACGTGGATTTATCACATTTTCTAGTGATGGACTCCCAAGAATGCACTCAATCTCTAAAGAGAAAAATCAAGACCAGGATGAATTTTATGTTGCCTGTAGTTATTTCAAGATCTAGTAATTTAAGTTGTATTTATGTAGGGTTAAAACGTAGAGGAGAAAGATCTTGTGAACCAGGCCAGGATAAAGTTACTTCATAATTTAGCTCAAGGGCAGAGCTTAAATCAGCCTTTTTAAAAGTAAAAGCTGCTTAAAAGGGGGGAAAATAGGGGAAGGAAGAGGGATAGTTTTTCAAAGGATTATAAAAATCCTCTTAACTGCTTGCTAACTCTGCAGACCTGAGTGAAAGTCAGCCCATAACCAGTATAGGAGCTAATAAGCTTAATGGCCCAGCTAAATTTATCAAAATTCTTCGCAGGACACTGCAAGAGCAGGGAGTTTACTCCAGAAAATCTTGAACACCACTGTTGTCACTGGTTCTGTTGCAAGCATCATAAATCCAGAGATGATGGATGACCCCTTCCTTTTGCTGATAAAGGGAGCTGCCACTGTTTTCTGTATGCTCAAGGTTAAAATCAATGGTTTACCTGTTAAAATACCTGTTTGCAAGCTTCTCCAGGACACATTCAGAGGTCATTTGTTTGCCTGGGTACAAAGATAGCCAAAGGTGAACAGCCTAAGTTTGCACTAACCAATTTTCAATTGACCATTAAGATAAAAACATGTGAAAGGTGATATGTTAGAAAATGGGTATCTTCAGAATAAAAATATCAATAAGAATTACATCTTTAGACCTTATTTCAAATTAATTACTGTATAATCTGGATTTTTGAATATATTCTTGATTAGTATAACTTATTAAGTATAGAGCTTCACAAGCATTGGGCTTGTGTTTAGATTGGATAACACCCTCAGGTCAACTTTCACACTTCCACCCAAAAACTGCTGATAAATTTTTGTCCCCAGAATAGATTTGGAGACACACCTAGGGACTAATCATGTCTATATTTGGGTATTGAGATCAAGAAGGATGCAGATCTTTTCTATCTTAAGACTTAAATGGGGAAAGAAATTTGTTTCCCCAGAGTGGATGTTAATACTATGACTTCTAATATTTACCTTTCAGTAAATCCAGGTTGAGGAGATTTTCTGACCTAAACACTCATTTTCTATAAACTGCCCATTGGTGGAAACTCTTTACCAGGTTAACCAACAATTCTGGTCCCCAAGGACTTTTCAGAAAGTTGGCCTGAATCTGTTCCTGGCAAAGAGAGAAAGGCACATTGATGGTTATGAGGAAAGCTTTAAAAATCCTTTTCTGTACAAGTAAGCTTTTCCTTTCTTGACCGTTGCTTTTATTTGGAAGCTTCACAGGCTAGAAAGAGAAAGAAAGGACTATGATATGATGTAACTATAGAGTCCTGAAGGATCAATACAGACCTCATATCATGCATACACACCGGTCTCAGGACTCCTCCCTCAAGCTTAATCCTAGCATCATTGGAAATAACAAGTGTCCATTACATGCTTCATGAGAATGAGATTGTCAGGTTATGAGATACACGATATGAAACATCTCATGTATCTCATATATGAGACAAAAAAACAGTTTTCTGCCAGGTTGTGGTATCCTGTGCAGACCTTCTAATCTGGCAGTAAGCAATAATCATCCCTTCACAGCACTTTATTATGGGAGTTTTAAAAACACCTCCTTAATCATAGCACATATCTCAAGCCTGTCTTTAGGAAAGCTGATGCCTCAGAGTTATTTTCCACTGTCGATTATGTATTCTGTGCAGGTAGCATATAAAGCTCTAAGCTCATCATTGTCAGTAAAAGTCTCATGCATGTAAACAAGGACTGAACTTGCCTCTTATTTAAGAACAGAACTCAAGTCTCTTTTTTGATCCAAGCCCATGCTGCTTTTAAAAATTCTGAAGGTTAACACAAGTCTGTTCTTAGACAAAAATAAAAGGTGCCACACAAAAATCAAATTCTGATTGCAGTCTGGTCTCCAAATCAGCAACTTCATTTAGCTGGGTTTTATAAATGTCCTGCTCATGCCATGATACACAATAATGCCCTTTCATAATAAATAGCAGGTCATTTAAAAAATGAAAATACTGAAGTGAAAAAGCAAATTACAAAAAATAAAGACTACAAACCCAAACGTTAAACACATAAAACCACTACATTTATTCTGCTGCTACTCCTTTCATTGAAGCTGAAATCCATCTGAGATTCACACATATCATTCAAACTTGAGAAAATCGTGATTAATAAACAACAGAGAAAGAACAAATCCAGCTGCACTTGACCCTCTCTGGTAGCTCATCCATGTCAGCTGCAGCCTGAAGGCAGCTCCTCCTAGGACCAATTTAAGAGTTTCTTCCATTTCCCCTTTGTCATTAAGACACTCACTGAAACTGTCAGGAAATTCTCAAAAGCAATTTCTACTGCTTAAGAGCACTTGTTCAAACCACAGGTACAAGGAGCTGAGATTCTCTCTTTAGCTGCAGACTCATTATAGCCCAGACAACTCACACCTCCATACCATGCAGATGTACCTCCTCAATGAAACACCTTAGGGTAGCCACAGTGCACCCATGAGACAAAAATCTTACAGAAGTCAAAGACTACCTAGTCTTCCACAAATAATGTTCCCCAATCTCCTTATACACAAAATGAAGTTTCAGAACAGGCTTGTAATGTAAGATAGTTTACCCATCAGCATCACTAGTGTTAGAAGACACAGGATGGACCAAACACAAAGGAAGCTAAATTGTAGTGTGTTCTCCTCTACTCTTCCCACTGAGGCCAGATCCAAAGCCAAGTTAAGAATTACAACCCCAATTTTAAACAGTGGAAAGTGAAAGATATCTAGCATATCTGAAGCCATTTCACACAACCACAGAATCATTAAGATTGGAAGACACCTCTAAGATCATCAAGTCTAACTGTCAACCTATCACCACCATGCACTAAACCATGTCCCTAAGTACATCTGTATGTTTTCTGAACACCTCCAGGGATGGTGAGGCCTCTACCTCCCTGGGCACACTGCTCCAATGCCTAACAACTCTTTCTGTGAAGTAATTTTTTTCTAATATGCAATCTAAACCTCCCCTGGTACAACTTGAGGCCATTTCCTCTTGTCCTATCACTAGCAATCTGGAAGAAGAGATTCATCTCTATAATTAAGAATGGAAGAAAAGAGCACCAAACTACCAACACAAATCCACACTGCAGTAAATGCAGAAAGAACTGGAAATGTCTGATTCCTGAAATGGTTCTAACGTGTTTCACGTGCTTTTGGGTTTTTTCCACTAGTACCTGAAGACTGGTTCAGGCTCTCTGAAGCTTTAAATACGGAGAGAGACAGACATTCTTTGTATTATTTACAAATTCCATAATTAAGACCAGCTTACAGAAATCCTGAATTTCAGCCACAGGCAGATTTTCTCCTGCTTGTAAACAGTACTCCAGCAGCAGAAGTCAAAATACCCAAATGCATTATTCAGGAATATAAGAAAAAGTGGTTGTTTAAATTTAAAGATCAAACTGTGTTTCCTGTATAGGAAACAAAGCAAGGTACTTATTTATACAGTATGTGTCTAAACTGACATTTTCAAAACTACTTTAAAGAACAAAGATACCCTTGTGATACACAATTTAAATTATAAATTGTAGCCAAGAGAAAGCACTATTATTGTATTAATAAATATTTTACAATTTCCATAGCAGTTCTGAACATCTTATAGCTGTCTCAGACCTGTAAGTACTTACTTACTGCAGCACTGATGAAATGGCTTTCCAGCTAATATATTCACAATGTAGGTGGCTGTAGGGTTCAAAAGAGAAAAAAACAACCAACAAACAACAAAACAGTCACCTACATCTTTTCAACACTAATCCATGACTGAGGTTATGAGAAATTATTTGGTCATCAACGTTAAAAGTAGATGTGTTCAACTGAACTTAACACAAACCTCCCAGTGTAATATTAAAGTAGGTATGTGAACGGCCAATAAAAAAGAAGGATTTTAAATGTCTTTGTTCTAAAATATTTTCATGCCATAATTTGGAGGCTACCCTGCAACTGTAGGAGCGAGATACTGCTTTGTCCCAGCAGAGCTACTGACAGTTGCTTTACCAAGTTCTTTCTTGCTGGCAAATAGGTCAGTGGGAAAAGTATATTTAAATTAAAATACCTGGTGAGGGAATGGGAAGAAGAAAAAAGAAAAGCTGATTTTATTTCCTGATTGATTACTTAAAGTGAAGAAGGCTGACAAACCTTACAGAAAGTTTAAGTGCCTTAGCAGTTGCCATCACCTGTGTGAACAGGAACACAGCTCAATATCCAGTTTCCCACAGTAGCAGCTCATCTTAGAGCTAAGGGTAAATTTAAGCATTTCTCTGAAGATGAACACATTTACACATATCCTTAAATGTCAGACACATGCTAAGTGATTGACTAGATTGTGGCCTAAAGAAGGGAGGACTCCAAAAAGCATATGTGATCCAGTAAAAGCACCAAAATTGCAGTGAAATTGTCCATCATATAATACAAGAACTTGAATATTCTGAAAAGACCTCTTACAACTGATGGTACGCTCCTTGCATATGATGCACTAAGTGGCTGTCAGGAACACTCAAGCCATCTCACCATCTTCAAGGGAAGCTGTATCATTTCACAGAGCAGCAGAAGTTGCCATGTAGGCAGCTGCAAACCATTTCAAGCAGATGCCTGCCCTCAACCCTGATCCTCTCTCCATCAGTGGAAACATTTCATACTAATATCTTGGGATACAGAGATACTCTTCCTGTTCTTTTTTCAGTAACAAGCACGATGCTCTGAGACTTGTGATTTCAGATGGATCCAAATGCTTCATTTCCCTAAAAAGCCACATATCTTTTTCTCAAGAAATTTAAGACCTTCTAGCACTTAGAGCAGTTTATTATCCCCCCATAAAGGAAACATTAAAAGTCTAACATTTTAAATTGCAACCTAATTAAAATGGTACATTTTTAAGACTGCTGATGATATTTTGTGCAAAACAACTTATATTGGAAACATCATGTTAGAAGTTTCTTGATGAATGTTGATGGCTATTTTAATAAAGCATGTAATTTAATGAAGCATTTACTCTCTTTTTTGTGAAAGAGTAATTGAAATGTTAATTCAAATTGGATTGGACAGACCCAAAACCTGGCTAATTGAATGTAAAGAAAACACGATGAGGAGTAGTAGCATGCCAAGTTGACATCTTCTGCAGTAACAAGGGAATCATGGTTATAACTTCTAATCTCTGATATTTTCCTAAGTCTTCTGGAAGACTGAGAAATAATCATATTAAGGAAACTGGCAAATTATTCTATACTGGGAGACATTGTTAATACCTGAAAGCCAAACAGAGAGGGGGGGGAAGAGACCTATTTTGGATAAATCTGAGATCATGAAAACTGCTTAGCTAATACAGATGGTGGAAAATAATCCAAAGCATATATCCTTTGAATAGAGGAGAAACTAGTGAAGTAACAGTCAGCTGGCAGTGATTGAGACCCAACCAGAGATAGCTGGAAGAACAGTTAAGCACACACACACACGTGCACGCACATATATAAATGTGTGTGTGTGTATGCGTATATATACACACACACGTCTGGAGGAATTGCAGTCAGTAAGAAAATGGGAGCACACGGAAGGTGGGTCAGACAAAATGTTTGCATGGGTAAAGGACAGTTTACCCATGCCCTTACGCTTAAGTGTCTTGCTAAAGGGGACCTTAAGGATCAAAATTATATATAAAGCCAGGGTGAAAAGAGATAAAAGTTAGTTTCCATCAGGCTATATATTTTTTTTTTACATTAATCAACAGCTGAGTTCCCTTAGTCCTTTATTTCAATGCAAGGTAGGTAGCATCAAAAAAGTGGACTGAAGTGATCATATGGAACACAATTATTCTGAAAGGAAAATGAGTAATTCAACATTGTGAGCTGAACTGTGGTATCACTGGATAAAAAGAAAAAAATTGAGATTAATAGACTGAACACCTATAAAACTGGTATGAAAGTCTTCTGAAGGAATAGTGGAAGCTTAAAGGAGGATTAAAGAGGTGAAAGGAAGTGGATAGTCCTTTTGATCAGAGTTGAGCTAGCTTACCTAATAAATCTACCTTCCATCTGTAAATTATTACTCCATTTTAAATAATTTGAAACAGGAAATTCAAACATCTCCTATTTTTCTGTATGTAACTGCCATCTCAATCAACAAATGTAATTGCATATTCTAAAGAACATTATAAATCACTCTCCAACTGTAGTTTTCAGCAAAAGTATCATTTTATGCTCTTGATTTTTGAAGCTGACATGTTATTAGCATCATATATTATGTCTAAAATAATTGAAGAAAATAGAATTGATAAAACAGAAATAGAAAGTGTCCAGAAATGGAAAAGTAAAACAATAACATACTCTAAACATTCATCAAGGCATATTAGCAATAAACTTTAATCAGCAATATGTCACTTCCCATTGAGTGAGAACAGAGATGCTCTGCTATTCCCACTTACTGCCATAATAAAACCAGCATTACAGAAAAATTGGTTATCAGCTAAACTTTCAACTTAAATCAGAAGCAAGTAGAAGGATAAAATAAAACTGAAAGGAAGAAAATCAATGCCGAAGAGTATGGTAGAGCACGTACATCCAAGAAGCAAATTGTTCAAAGAAGGTATAGCTGCAAAAGATGTATTAAAGGCCTGAAATGAAAGTCCATCCTATTAAGTCAATGGAAGTTTTTCCAGTAGCTCAAGGCATGTGGTCTGTTCCTGAGAGATTTGTGAGGAGCCAGGCATACAGGAGAGACTGCAGCACAGATCTATACCTTGCCTTTGCAAGGCTTACTGCAAATGTGCACATGCAATGAACCAAGAGAAATGAAACATAAAAAGAGAAATGAAGACATATCTAAGTCAGCATTCATCTTCCCACCTTGGGTACTACTGATGAACTTAGCCCATGGCTCAAAAACCCATTCCAAAAGAAGAGAGCCCTGAGATGAACCACAGTTTCATTTGTATCCAGACTGCCCAGCTGAAAGCCACCACTGACTTCAACCAGCGCAGCATCTGTCTCCTTATATCACCCTTTATTATTCCAGTGATAAAGTAAAACTGTTTGAATAATGTTCAAAATACAATTAAAAATCTTCAAGCCCAGCCTTGGGGAGAAAATTCCACTTACAGCTTATCAATCAAGAGCTAGATCTCCTGCCCACACAGTGAAGACTTAGACAGTGATGTGCTTAACAATTAATAATCACAACATGAAGAAATTACCAGCAGTATTACTATTAAATCCACTTGCAAACCAGGATTACAAAAATAATCCTATAATAAGAATACAAACCAATCTGCAGAATGCTGTTGGCCTATAATAAGATTTTGATGTTTTACCCAGTTAGACCTGGGCAGAAGACCCATTATATTCAATCACAGTGAAGAAAAGGGTAGTTTGCCCTTTCCCACCTAAAGCTAATATTTTAGGGATGATAACTAAACAAAACAGATATTACCAGCACAGTTTCCACATTCTCAGCAAAAATAAATCATTTTTCACAAACCTATTTTCTGCCATTTGAGGAACACTGAGTTTTAAAATTGGTCAAGTTTTGACCACTACAATGTGACTTTGAGAATCAAAGTATCTAGATGCAAGATATTTAGACTAAGAGAAGTGCTCATTATCCTTCACTTTACCATTCCTATGAAATATTATGCAGTCTGTCCGTAAAGAATGCTCTGTCATAATCTGACTTTATTACTACACAGAGAGGTTTGGAATTTTATCTGAACAGTCAAGCCAAATGTCACATAAGATCAAAACATTCACATTTTTAGATTCATATCTTTTTTGAAAGGTATCTTTCTCATATTCACACAAGGAAACATTCATGTGTGCAAAAATATATATAGCCCAAACTAATTACTTGATTAAAATGATATACTTACAAGTATAAAACCATTATAAAACAATTTATGCAGTCTAATACCTTACTACCATTTAACAACTTTGTTTTTTTATCTGTCCCTTGAGTGATAATGATTTATCAATTAAAAGAAATTAACTACTTACTTTAGATCATGTTAGTCTCATCATTAAACCCCAGAAACATGATGAAGAGTGATACATTTTTCCTTTGCCAAAAGAGTTAGAACATACTTTTTCTTTCTTAGACTTCATCATATAATGTTTGCATTCCTCTGTCTCCTCGACCATATAGCTATAATCTTTCATTAACAAAACAAGTTAAAATAAAAGTTAATAATAGCATTCTGAATTTTTTAATTACAACCTGAAGTATCCCTCCTTGGATTGAATGTCTCACTATATTTCTAAAGGCAAATAATGACACCAAGATCCAAAGCAATCCATCCTCAACAACTACCACTCCTTGTCATTTGATTGCCTCGGTACAGGAGATAAATTCAAATGGCTTCAGTCCAATTGGAGGCATATGAGTGTGAAGAGCACAGGAATAATAAAACCAATTGACTCAGAATGGTTCTGCATGGGGAAGTGACTACAAGTGATATCTCTTCTGCTGCTGCTAATGCAAGTAAGTAGATTACATTTTTGCATGGAGCTCTGTAATTATAAAAGAATTAAAAATAATCTACAGGTACCTAGAAATAAAACTCTATATCAGGAATAGGCATATATATGCCATATACATATATGTATGCTATAAGCTGATTAGCCAGGGACTACCCTGCAAGGCAATTTAAATCAATAAGAGCACACTCAGGGGTACAAAGGAGCTTTCAGACATCCTTACCTTCACGCTCATTAAATAACTTCATCTTTCTGAAGAAGCTGGAACAGTTTGCCCTCCCTCTGAAGAATGCGTTGGAAAAAATATAACTAAAATTAATGTAAACCAGGAGCAAGGACAAACAACAGATAGAACAAGAATATACAAATATGTGCCAGCATCAAAGACGCAAACAGAAGTGGACAAATATGTATTGACAAAGGTTATCAGACAGTGAAAAGCTTTTCTCTTCACCCTACACCAAAACCAACTCTAAAACTCCTCTTGCAAAAGAAAGGGCTGCAGCTGTGACAAGCCCACTCCACGTTAAACTGTCTCTCTTTGAAACTCCCTTGCTCCATGAGGTAACACATCCACGGAGAGATAAGCTTAAATGATGGCTAACGAATTTGGAAGACAAGTTTTTTCATCAGGATAAATCAAATATGTAGTCTCAAAGAAAAAACTCTGACCTGCTGAATATGAAGAGGCCTTACGTATGTGCTGCACTACAGTTGACATTGTCCTGGTCCTACTAGTTCTTCCTTGAGTGCTTGTTAGGTGGGTTCAGAATTCAGCTCTTTCGCAGACCAATGACTCGGAGCTAAATGAAGTATCATCAGAAATAATCCTTATAACTTCTCAGCTGAGGATGCTTTGACCTCTATAAGAGGCATAAGCACACCCTGTGGTTCCATAGACAGACAACTTCAGAGACACCAGTATTCCACGTTCAAACCTGCAGATAAAAGAAAAGTTTCCTCTAGATCCACTGTAGGAAAACAGCATGGAAACCCTGGGGCAGAAAAAGTCAATATCACCCCACTTTAAAGTTTGAATACTTTATATTCCTGTGACATTAGCTCTAAACCTCTGGAAAGCAATTTAGCTTTCAAAACACTAATGAGGCTTTATGATATTAGCTTCAGTACCCTAGTGTAAATTTTCTCAGGTATGCTTATTCTCCTTCTCCCCATCTCTGCAGTTGGAGCTGAACACAGGATTTCCATTCACTCTTGGTCATAATCTACTGTGAATCACTCTTTCCTGTCATAGTCCCTCTGCCACAGTCTACTTTCAGAAGGTTTCAAATTAATTTGGGTTTAAAGCTATTATAAAATCCACCATTGCTGCATAAACCCACAACCTACTCGATAGACAGCAGATTTGCAAGTTATTAATCATCATTCTCAGTCTCCTGGAAACAGGAAACAAGGCCATTTTATGGGCAGAAGGTAAGAGTTCCTATTTATTCTCCTTTAATTTTCCCACCCAACAGCTAAACACTCCTGTTGAAAGCGTAAACAATTTTTTTTTTTTTCCACTTTCTGATGCTCCAATATATCATTCTGGGGTGAAGACTTCTACCAAGTCTAATAAACTATTTCACTCCATGCTCTTGCCTTCCTTCCTATGCAGGCTGAGTGCTGAGAGGAGTTTGGACAGCATGTCCAATGATGGCACTGCAGAGGCGTGCTCTCCACGAGGAGGAGAGAGGTCATATGCCATGATAAAACTCTGTGCAGCTCTTCACTGGGTCAGCTTGAGCTGCCCTCCTTATCTTCACAAACCTCTTTTAAAATCTCTTCTTGCTTCTTTCATCAGCTGAAATGAGTAGAGAGCAAATGCCTCCCCAGATGTCACAGGCAGTGAGACTTGTCATGGTTGCCCAGTCTGGAAATGTCAAATCTCTTCACTCCAGAAGAAAGGTATCAGGTGCCCAGATGAGTTAGCCCAAGGACACACTGCATTAATTTTTTCCATTTATTAGCTTCATAAATACATCTGAACACTGCCACTCCTTGCATGTAACAGTTTATATGCATTACTACTCATGGGAATTTAATGAGCTCTCCATTAAACCTTCAATTTCTTTAACTTTCATGCTGGGACAACCACCACACTCACCACAGTTCCCCAAGCTGTTTTAGGAAAATATTTAAGCCTTTGACCTGTGTGCATTTTCACTGACATCAATGAAACACTGTCCAAGCAATTCCGTGAAATTTCAGGGGAATGACACCAGGAGAGTTTGGTTACTTGTTAAAACTGATGCCCCTTGTGCTCAGCACTGGTCAGGCCATACCTCAAATCTTGGACTCAGTTTAGGATCCCCAGTGCTAGAAGGATATTGAGGTGCTGGAGCATGTCCAGAGAAGGGCAACAAAGTTAGTGAAGAGTCTAGAGCACAAGTCTGGTTAGGAGCAGCTGGGGGAATTTAGGTTGTTTAGTTGGGAGAAAAGGAGGCTGAAGGGAGACATTCTCTACAAGTTCCTGAAAGGGGGTTTTTGATTGAGGTGGGAGTTGGTCTCTTCTCTACAATTAAGAAGTGATAGGACAAGAGGAAATAGCCTCAAGTTGTGCAAGCAGAGGTTTAATTTGGATATTAGGAACAATTTCTTCCCCAAAAGGGTTGTCACAACAGGCCCTGCTAAAAAAGCCTGTCTTTATTTCTCTCCCAGACTCTCCCCCTTACCCAACAGCTCCAAAACTCATTCTGATGAATTTAATGCTATCTCTGCACATGCAATGCAGTTCTTTCATCATTTTGTTACCCAATAGGGATGATCGAAAAGCACTAACCTGCAAATGCAGAGTGAGTCTTAATCAATAGGCTCAATAAAGTCACAAAACAAACTGAAACTTCAGCCTGACCTGTTCTGCTGCTTCCACGAGCCGAGATTTCACTTTCCATGTCATCTCAGGAGGTAACAGCACTTGGGCAGTGTAGGAACTAACCCCTCCATCTCCAGAGCTCTGACAGAAATAACCTTACTGGACCTACAAAAAGAGCAGCACGATTCTTCAGGAATTCTGAGCAAAATCTCCATTAAAATTTTAGAGTAAGAATAAAATCAAATTTAATTTGTCATCATCTCCTCTGAGCTAAAACACCCCAAGGGAAGAAAATGGAAAACAAGTAAAGCTTTCCCTTTAAATTCATACACAAAATTTGGGGTTTCTTGGTGGTGGGAAAGGGGGGAATTGAGATGAGTTGGGGGCAGATTCCTAGATCTGAAGGGGAAGGAAGAGGACACATCTGTTTCATGGAGGTAAGAAAATCAGCATTTCAGCTATATTTTTACTATATCTTCAAGCCTTCAAAATGAAAATGTTCCATTCTTCACAGTCACAGAGCTGGTATGAGGCATTGTCCAGCAGCTGTACCTCTTCCCCTCTCACGTGGGAATACAACAGGACTTTTCTATCCTGTTCCTAAACCATGGGCAGGAACTTTGTGAAGATGAAAAAGGTAGTTAGAAAGTGTTATTGCCCTTTGCATTATTTTCACAACGGACACACACATATATTAAAAGCAGCTGTTAGGGCTTTAATTTACTCACAAAAAGAGCAATCTTCTTTTTGCCAGAAAATTTGCTAGTCTTAATGGAAGTCTTGTTCTTATTCAATTATCAACTTCCCTGGGATCTGGAGTTCTTCTCTGCTTTTAGGGAAACTGAACATGATCATTACCAAGCAGATCAAGATGCTATGTTGAGTGTATTACAGTGAGTACCACATTTATTTTGAGAGATGAAAAGGAAGTATAACTTTAAGAGTGAAACATTAATCTGTGCATAGTTTTAATGTAAAAATTCCATAGCTTTTGAGATAAATTTGGTAGGGAACAAATCTGGTAGAAAAAATAAGCTAATCCTAATATTACCACAGGGTAAATCTTCAGAAATATATCTTCATATATGGCAGCAGGACAGGCTGAGAGGACTCATTACCTAAGGAAACTGTTCTGTAATATCTTGAAATTAGATACAAGGCACAAGCCAGAAAAAAGAACAGAAAATGGGTTTATCTTTCAAATAACTCACGGATGTGGGGCTGCAATTAGGAGTAAACACATTTTTCTCTTTGAACCCAGGTAAGAACATCTGAAGAGGATTACCCTGGTCAGGTTGTAGATTTCCACTTAGATCCAATTCCAAACTGCAGACTCAAGACAGGTCCCAACCTAAGGTTCAGTTTCACCACAAAGTTAAAAAAAGGTTATAACACTGAAAATGGTCTTATAATTCAGGTCATACATTTGAAGCAGAACCTTTCATAGGAATTCCAAACTCTTTGAATAACATTCCTTAATATCTCTATATATATAGATACATATATAAAAATAGAGATGGGGGTTAGGTGGAATCTCTGTCTACTCCAAGCCCTTAAAAGCCTCCCTTGATGCTGAAAGAACAGCTCTTTAAATATTTTCCTGTTCTTTCCCTGAAAGTCTTTCATTTCTTTCCTTAGTATATCACACAGTGATCAGAGAGGCCACAGCAATTGATACCCTTCAGTGGTCTGTGTCTTCTCTGCACTTGTTAGATGAGCTCCCCTTCATGTCAGTGGGGTTGTGTCATATTACCAGCTAATAAGAGCATCCCCACCAGGAAGCCATGCTCCCTGCCATGAGTGATGGCTCTCCATGTGTGTTACTTTCATACAGAGCTGAAAAAGTGTCTGCTAGGCTTGACCTCCTCTCTCCTTTTACATTTTAGTCTCTCATCTCCTGTGTTATAAAAAAAAAATCCACCTTCCCCATCTTTCCACCTGCAATGAAAAGCCAGGCACTCTATTTAAAAAACAAGTAAAAACCGATGAGCATATTCTGTGAAGATTTTTGTATGCTTAGCTAGCAAAGGGTTAAAATGGGCTCTACAGCCTTTGCTATTGATTGATTTCTCCTTTGTTTAGTTTGGGTTTGTTTTTGTGGGGTTTTTTTTGATAGACTGCTGGTGCTGGATGATTCCATGCCAGGGGCTAACTCCCACTCCATGTGGTGCAGCTGTTGCTCTGTCAATCCACATTCCAGCTTTCAATTTAAACCTGCCTCGAAGGGTTTCTAACTAGCCACCTTCTGCATATCCTTTAATTTTCTGAGTCCTTTACTGGAACCTGTGGATCCTCTTCCTATCTCAAGCCATGCATTGCAGCACCACGTTAGTAAAACTTCCTTACTCAGAAAAGCACTCAAGCATGCTCAGTTTTATTATGAAGGTTTGGGAGTTTTGTTTTACAGGCTCTTTTGAACCATAGACTCCATTTAATCCACTTAGTTTTGTTATTGATGAGCAACACTGCCCACAGGCTCAAGCCAGCAAACCATTTATGCGTATTTAACTTCTATTGACTCCTGTGGATTCCTTAGGATTAAGCACATGCTTAGATGCTTCTCTGAATTGGAGCCGTGACTGTTTTTTCTTCCACAGGGACACAGCATTAGAGCTGTAAACCTAATTCCTCAGTCTATAGAGGCATGGACTGGTTTCCAATTAAACCACTTTTATCAGCTGGGTCAAGTCTTTAAAGATTCAATGACACCACTAACCAGGTTCATAAGTATAGAAACCAGCAGCACTGCTTTGCCTTATGTTCCACAGATCATAGTAAGACTTGATATAATACTAAGAGAGATGCCATTTGAAACAGCCACAAAGCACAAATGCGGAACTATATTGGGGGTCTCGTCCATTTTTTCCATTTGTTCCACCTTTCTATACAGTTATACTTATTTTTTCCCATCTTTTTATAATTTGTTAGAGACATTTATGTTAAATGTCTTTCTGAAGTGAAAGGTATTTCATTTTTCCAACTTAATATGATTAAGAAGTTAGAATACTAATTGTTTTTGAAGTACAACATAAACTTTTAAATTGATTTCCTTTTGATACTACTTCAAAATTAAAGCCCTGGAATTAGAGAAACAAACATTACTATCAAAGTTCTCATGCAGAATAAGCTGATACCAATAACCATCTTGTCTGCAAAGTAGAAAGATTTATTTTGTGCAGGAATATCACATTTAAATGCAACTACTTTGAATTAAATGCTGGTCTCTTTACACCCGTATGCAAAACCTGCTCACTGGGATTGCAGAAAACAAGACTCTTCAGAGAAATTCTTAAGCAGGCTCACAAAGTAAAATACACCAAAAAATCAGCTATGGCACTGCTATAGGATTTCCCAATTAAGTGAAAAATTGCAGAGCATGTTGCCCAGATCAGAAAAAATAGAGGCACTTACTCAGTGCTAAGCATCTCAGTAACCTCACTGAAATCCAGAGGAATTTTTATATTCAAGATTTTTGTACAACAAAATACTCTGTCTAAAATGGATTTTTCCACTAAATGGATTATATTAGAACTAGTGTCTCAGAAATTGCAAGGTTTATAGTGCTTTATGAAGTAGCTCCCTCACTCCACTATTGTTCTTCATTATCCCTCAATTCCCACTGTATTGACTAACAACTGTGCTTCCTGCAATACGAACTAGATTTTCACATTATTAGAGGTGCTCTGGAAGCAGCACTTCAGACTTTCTAAAATGGCCCCCATAAATGATCTTCTGTGCTCAAATCAGTGCACAGACGCTTGAGAACATTCTTCTCTCATCAGTGCCTAACAAAATCACCTTAATAGAAAATAGAGTAGAAGTAGTAGGTAACTCCAAGCAGTTGCTCCTGAAACAGGCAAGCTGGCTTTGAATGCAGCGTTAAATAGCACTCAGCATTTCCAACACCCAACTACAAGTGATGTGTCAGATTTCACCAGGGCAGCACAGGAAGCTCTGTAGTAGGGATTATGTACTTATCACTTGTCCACAATGAGGAAGTCGGGAACTGCCCTTTAGTTCAGCCTGTATTTAAACTTCTGCTCTCTCTCAGCTTGCCTGGAAAAGATGAATGACAAGAGATCTGGTGTGCAGGAGACCACAGAATGTCCCTGCCCACTGCAGACAGGTTGCAGTAGATGACCTTTAAAGTTCCCTTCCAACCCAAATCATCCTATGATTCTGCAACTCCAGAGAAAGGACAATAACAAGCAGTTTGTCACCTTTGTGCCATATTAGTTGAAGGCTTCTGCAAAGACAGAACCAGCACCACAAAGGAGAGAGTGTCTTTTGGTGAACTGTGGCGTCTAATGTGCTGGGTTTAACCTTAGTCCTCACATCTCATTTAACCAGAGCACTTGCCCTGGTTTGAGCTAGAATAGAACCAATTCTGTTTGTTGATTTCGCTTTTCAGCTCAGTCTCTTCTCAGTGATGCACTTCCTGCAGTTAGCAGCATGTTTTCATAGTCTCTGCTCCTAGCAGTGGAAACACTTGATGGATAGAGTTACTGCCAAGGGCTGGGGTACAGAAAGGCTCTTGCTTAGACTTGCTCCTGAGCAGTGTTTCTTGTTGGGGTGCAGTAAAGAGGTGGCACCTGTGGGGGGGAAGGGACAGGAGACATGATCCTGAAGTGACCAACAAGGGATTGCATCCCATGGATGTCACGTTCAGGATAAGGCTGAGGGAAGGGAGAGGGTTAACAGAGTGTCCTGTCACTCATTTATTGGCCAGCTCAGCCCTGACCCTTGACAGGACTACACAAAGACAATTTGACTTAGCCAAACACACTAACCCCTTATTCTGGATACTTTCATTTAGGCATATGAAATATCCCCATTGTTCACACTGCTTTCTCCTTCCTATCTCTGCTGCTTAAGTACTTTCTCCTACATTATGAGCTCAAGGAACAGAGTCATTGAAATGCTGTGTTCCCGAATATCACATTCTTACTGCACATAACTCATGAGATTGAGGCTGTGAAAGTTCAGTCGCAGTTATGTCAACAAGCTCCACCCTGGTGAACAGGTTTTCTGCTGCTTCTCTAGGAAGAGATATAAAATACAGCACTGAAGAAGAATACAATGGAGTAGCCAGGAAAGAGAAATGTAATATAGATGAGAAAATAATGCTAATGATAGAGAACATGCAAAACTCAATTTCTGTGATTCTTTTTAATTCTACAGAAAACAATATAGTGCATTTACTTGAAGCAACGGAATACAAGAGGAAAATGTGAAACACAAATAGAATTACAGAGTTTATGGGGCCTTAGATCTGCACTGTATAATCTGTGACCATGACACACCAGTAAGTCCTCACTGAAAATTACTGGAGAAGTGAAAGCCCAACAAAAAACCTCCAACTAAAACCCCCCAAACTTATTGGCATTATAAAACATAATTAGTTCTTTTCTCATTCCAATGTTTGATAGAAACGTATGCCAAGGTACATGAGAATCATAAAACATGGAGTTGACTTGAGATTGGAGATTTTGTTAATTCAAAGCTCAATTCAGATTTCCTGGGGACTTTATAGTCATCTGTTAAAAGCTTAACTGTGCTACCAAAATTTTCTGTTTAAGACCCCCAAGAATTATTTCATATGTTTCATCAAACTTAGAGATTAGGCAGTAATTTGCATCTTCACCAGACATCTATTCTGTTTCCATATCACAGCAGAATGGATTCAATTTAATTTGGAAGGCCATATAAGAAAACTGAGGAAGTCATAAGAAGTGGAACACCCATGCAGGTTACACCCTAACCACCACCTTTCTTCAAGGGTTATCTCCACACCTAAGGACCACAAAAAACTCTCATGTCTCAATGTTTCTGTCAGTAGGAACTGTAACACAACAGCTGTCTTGATTATTCCATTGTTAAAGACACAGGAAAAGAAATCCAAACCAGAAAGCAGTGCTGCACAAAGGTCACACTGTCTTCCTTCCACTGGAATTTACATGGTACATTAAACAAACAATGAAAAACTTATAATTTATGCTCATGACAATAGCTGAAACAAATAGAAAAAACTAAATCTTCATATAGGAATCTGTAAGATTATCATTCACTGTGATCATTATCTTAGATTTTCATTTTCAGGTTCCCTTGGGCTCCACAGTAGGAGAAACTGAAGGACCTCACAGGAGGATAAAGTAAAAATTTATAACATTGAAAAAATTTAATTCATAAATAGTTATCGATTATATCCTAAGTTCTCAGCAGACCAGTTTAAACCAAACCAAAAAGCACTCAAAAATCATTATCTAGCTTGTCAGAGGCTTTTAATAATGGTCTTTCAATTAAAAATCCAATAAATACATAATAGAAAACTGATACTGTTTTCAGTAAACAAAACTGAAGAGAGCTAATGGATAAAAACATGCCAACCAAAACTCTCCTTCCCTTCCGTTTTACTTAGACTTGAGCTGGTCTTTAGCTAGAACATGGAAACATCACCAACCTACCATTTCCACACAGCATGTTGTGTGAAATCTGTCTCTACCTCAGGACCATTGCCCTGCCAATGCCCAACAGTGACAGAACAGAAATCCTAAATATTCTGCCTTTTGTTTCCCAAGATGTGGCGCACAGTGATAACAGAGATCACAGAGCTGGGAAGCAGTTTTGAACTAGGCACTGGGAGTCAGGGCACCTGTTTTGTGCTCCACATGCACACATCTCACTTGCTTTGCAATCAGTGGGTGTGGATGGAGGGAAAGGGGTGAAAAGAAATCAGTGAGACAACAGCTTTGAAGTCCTAAAAGTTGGGAAGCCTCAGCTTGTTCACCCTCTCCCCTATATAAAAAAAAACCAAAATACAATCAACAAAAGCAGTAAGGGTTGTTCAAGTTCCTCTCCCAAACAAACTGCAATTTTCAAGTCAAATGAAGCATCCCTCAGCTCCCCTTTCATTTGCAGGGCTATCTTACATAGAGCATCTTGGCAGTGTCCCAAAGAATTTCAACACACATCTCACTACAGGGGACATCTCACAAGTGCTCAGCTGTGAAATGCTGCTTTGCCCACTTCTTGGTCTCATCAGAAAGCAAAGATAAAAAACAGTAATAAAGAGGAAACAGTAGCTGACAAACGTGGAAGTTCAGTTTGACTCTTATATGGAACAAGATTCATTAGCATTTTTAGCAAGAAATCTTTGGGTTTTTTTCTAGTGCAAATCCATTCAGTTTGCTTATTCATTAGCAAAATACACCAATCAGATATACACTCAATCCTGGAGAAAACCACAGAATCTACTTGGTCTGAAAGGTCTAGCATCTCTAGGTAAAAGCAATGCCAATGAGGTGTGGGATGCTTGTTGTCTTGGAGATGAACACAATCGAAAGTCTCCTAATCCCTAACTACCTCAGACATTTTGCTCTCTTTCACCATTACCAAAGGAAGTGTTTGAAGTGTGTTCACAGCTCAGAAGACAACATCCTGGGCTGCATCCCCAGCAGCATGGCTGGCAAGTTAAGGGAAGGAATTCTGTCCCTCTGCTCTGCAGAAACCTCACCTGCAGTGCTGGGTCAAACTCTGAAGTCTTCAACACAGGAGAGAGACGGACCTGTAGAAGCAGGTCAAGAGGAGGCTCCAGAAATGATGTGGAAGCCCTTTGCTGTAGGGACAGGCTGAGAGAGTTGGGACTGTTGAGACTGGAGGAGGGAAGGCTCCAGGGAGACCTTCTTGCAGCCTTTCAGTACTTAAAGGGACCAATAAGAAAGATGGAGAAAGATTTTGCAATTAATACATATTTCTAAAGGATGGACATCAAGAGGATGGAGCCAGACTCTTTTCAGTAGTGCCTAGCAGCAGGACAAAAGTCAATAGGCACAAAATGGAACACAGAAAGTTCCATCTGAATGGGAGGAAATCATCTTTCTTATAAGGATGCCAAAGCACTGGACCAGGCTGCCCAGAGAGTTTGTGGAGTCTCTTTCTCTGGAGAGATTCCAAACCCACCTGGAAATGATCCTGGGCAACCTGCTCTGGGTAACCCTGTTTTAGCAGGGGTGTTGGGTAGCAGTTGGGGCAGACAAATGACACCGGACAGGTTTCATCTTATGGTGAAGCAGCAAATTCAAGTCTCTTTATTAACTACAAGCGTCTTATATACTTTCTCTAGCACATGTGTCTCTTTGCTACTGGTTACATATAACCATAACATGGCACCATTGGTTAGCATCTGCATATTGGCAAGTCATCCTTGCTTTGCTACACCCCTGCTCTATGGTACACTAATATCTCCAAGGTCACTTCATGACTCCATAACCTCCACAGCGTTGGACTTGATGATCCCCAAAGGTCTCTTCCAACCCCTACCATGCTGGGATTCTGGGATTCTGTGGTATAACTCAAATCTCACCAAAGAGCTCATAACCCTTTACCTCCATGCAGCTTTGAGCACTCATGAAGAAAAAGCAATATTGAGAACCACAGAACCATTAAGGTTGGAAGAGACCTCTAAGATCAAGTCCAACCACCTTCCTATCACTACTATGCCACTAAACCATGTCCCCAAGTGCCACGTCTATATTTTTAAGCACCTACATAACCCAGGTTTAACAGTACCTCTGCCACTTCAGAGCTGCATATACCTAATCTCAATATGAACAATGCCATCTGTCGCTCCTACAGTAGAAGCTGAGAGGGAAAATGCATCCTTAAGCACAAGGATGCAGGAAGTCTTCATCTTCTACCCATCATTTTCATTATAGTCCATCTGAGCTTTTCTCCAGCTGTGACACAGACACCTATTGCATCCACAGTATTGGCTGATGAAAACAAACCCATTAAGAAGTACTGGAGCTCTTGAGAAAATACATTAAAGTAGTTTATTTCCTACACAAAGAGAATGAAGATTTTTGGTATGAGGGTAGATTTCTGGATAAAAACGTGTATTTTCTCTCTCATGCTTGAGCTAGCTGGGAAAACTGAAAAAGAGAATCATTTAGTTCTGATTTTTTGTTTTGCCTGAGGTTCTTGATCATGCCTTGCTCAGTCTCTGTGTTTTGTATGTCTTTCAACCAAACCAGCAAAATTCACATTGTGTTTTTTGTGCGTTGGACAAACTCATAACTTAGAGGTTTTAAACTACCTCACTGTCAAGGGTCAGAGCTAGGCTGTCCACAAGATGAGTGACAGATGCTTTCTAACCCTCCCCATTACCAAAGGGAAGTAAAAGGGAATAAGGGAGAGAAATTTACAGGTTGGAAAAGAAAACTAAAACAGCTTTAATAAAAAGAATAGCAAGCAAATGAAATATATTCAGCTATACAAAACCAGTATCAGGAACATATGGGTCAGCATCAAAGGCAGAACAGACAGTCCTCCTCAGACACTAGCCATTGAAGAAGACACTGACTCTCATGATCCCTTCCCTCAGCTTTATCCTGAATTTAACATCCACGGGAAGGAATCCCTTGTTGGTCAGTTTAAGAGTTCCTTTCCTGTTCCTCCTCCACACAGATGCCACACCTCTGACTTACTGCACCCCAACAAGAAACACAAGAAACAAGTTTTAGCAGTGACCTTAGTCTGCTGAGAAGCAAGTCTAAGCAAGAGCCTTTCTGTACCCCAACCCTTTGCAGTAACTCTACCCATCAAGCATTTTCTAGAAGCAGACACTGTTTATGAGAACATGATAACTGCAGGAAGCACATCACTGAGAAGAGACTGAGCTGGACAGTCAAATCACTGAATAGAGAATTAGTTCTGTTCAGCTCAAACCAGGACACTCAGATAGATGAATCCATATTTTAATACATTGTTATATAACATCTTAGTACTGTAGAGAGATAACTGTTTTGGTAATACAAAATCAGGTGGTTCCTCATGCCCTTAGCTGGGCTAGTCAGACCAAACTGGGTTTGGCCACAGTAGTTATATCTTTCTTTGTTTCTCTAAGAAAATACAGAGCTTGGTTCCCTTTCCTTACCAACAACTGCAGCAAGTTTTTCATCAAACATCTTCCACTACGTCAGGTTGCTCAGAGCCCTAAACAACGTCAACTGGAATCGTTCCAGGGATGGGGCATCTACCACCTCTCTAGGCAAATTGGGACAGTGTCTCACCACCCGCAGCATAATTATTTCTGTCTAAATCTCCCTTTTTTTTTTTAAATGTGGGTTCTACAATACTGTTTCACTTCAAAGATATGAAGAATCAGTCAAATATAATAAAGAAAGGGGATCAATATAAGGCTAAGGAAATAAATCCACTTTTCCAAAATATTGTGGCATGTTTGCTTCAGTGAGGACATCATACCCTTATGGTCAAGTTCCTCACCTGCAAAGTTGTCTCTTCACCAGCTGCAAGGCATATGAATGCCTGAGAATACCTGAGAAGCTCTGAGCAAGTTTTTTATTCCAGAGAAGGTGGTTGGTATTCAGCTGTGGACTTCTAGATACTTCATCCTTGAGGCTAAATATGAGAACTAAAAAAAGAGTGAAACTGATACACAAAGTATAGCCCTTCTTGTAAGTATTGGCCTGATTGTTGCTGCTTATTAGAATTACTTTCTGTAGTTCTTTACACTAAAAAAGTTCCATGTTTCAATTTGTACTGATATATGGATTCCTTTAAAAAAAGTACTTTCCTACTTCAAACAAATCCTTTTATCTAAGGGTGAGACCAGGTGGTTACTTGAGATTGTTTGCATAAAATCTCATTAGCCTATTGATTCTACTTTTAACACCTGAGGTAGTACTTCATTACCATGCAAATAAAGACAGACTTTTTACATGTAGCTTAATGCAGGACTGATTATTCTCTTCTACATAGCATGACAACAAAGCCTTATTAATGAAAGTCATCAATAATTGTTCAACAGGTGAAAAAGATTAGAATCAAACAGACCCTTGCTTATCAGCAGGAACCTCCTCTTCCACAGCAAAACACAAATTTTGTTGACTACCACCCTCAGACATCATATTTAATCTTTTTCTCCCACACATGGACACACGGTGCTAGCACAGGAAAATACTCAGATATTCACAAAGTGAAATCCCGATCCATGTGAAAGCAGTGGAGCTTCAGCACTGGCTTCTCCCCCCAAATCCCAGCCCTATGTGTTCTGGTGATGGCTTTTAAGTGTGTAACAGCTCTGCTTTAAATTTAAAAACTGCTGATGTGAAAGGTCACTGCTTCAAGTGTGGCACAGTCAGAGAAAAAATGACACCTCCTGTGAACTTGCACTGTCTTTATGATTTAGAATATTATAATACAACAATAAGAATCACAATCATTAAGGGTGGAAGGGACCTCTAAGATCAAGTCCAACTGTCAACCTATCCACCTCCATGGCACTGAAACATCTTCTTAAGCAGCACATCTACATGTTTTTTAAACACCTCCAGTGACAGCAACACCACCACTTCCCTAGGCAACCTCTTCCAATGCCTAACAACTCTTTCCTTGACAAAGTTTTTCCCAATATCCAATCTAAACCTCGAAGAACCGCCAACTAGTCTCCTGCTATGCAGATTTTGAGAGTAAATCCTCATAAATAAAACTGCCACGCAGTTCAGAGGGAATAATATATCCAGAGATATAAGAGGCTGAGACTTCAGATAGCCTGCTAAAAATCTCATTTAATATAGCAAGTCTTCAACATTTTAGAGATAGTTCCTTAATGTTATGGGTTTACTCCTTCTGTCCTAGTCACTACAGGTGATTAAATGCTGAGGAGAAGGCAAAGCCTGTAACAGATCATTGCTTCTCCTGCGAGAGGAGAGGAGCAAGATGGCATCTGCAAAATATGGAAGTGTTAGGAGTTTTTAACCACACATTAACTATATATTCAACATATTCACCACTGACCTGGATGAAGGGACAGAGTGTACCCCTCAGCAAGTTTGCTGATGATACAAAGCTGGAAGGAGTGACTGACATCCTGTCAGGCTGTGCTGCCATTCAGAGAGACCTGGGGCAGAGGAATCTTACAAAGTATAACAAGGGCAAATGTAGTCCTGCACCTGAGGAGGAAAAACCTAATGCTGGAAAGCAACTCCATGGAGAAGGATCTGTGAGTGCTGGTGGACAACAAGTTCACCACAAGCCAGCAATGTGCCCTCATGGCAAAGAAGGCCAATGGTGTCCTGGGGTGCATTAATAAGAGTATGTCCAACAGCAGATCAAGGGAGTTTCTCCTCCCCCTCTGCCCTAATGAGGCCACATCAAGAGCATTGTGTCCAGTTCTGGGCTCCCTAGTTCAGGGAACTGGGAACCGATTGTTGGATTCTGTGAAGCCAGCATGCATAGGAAAATAAATGGTAACTGACTCAAACATCATAGGTCCTGGGAGAGATCCTGCACTGCCCTCATCCTGTGATGTGGTATTTACAATACAGTAGGCTCCAAAGCTATATTAAACGTAACTATAACTGCCATGCAGGATGTAAACATCACTGTGACTACCCTCAGAACAGCAACTGCAAGTGCAGAAGCTCCAGCAGGGAATGTTGGCACAGCAGCCTCTGCCAGGATAAGGAAGGTGTCCCTGCAAACAGGTTTACCCCAAATAAGTGGCTGTTTTCAGAAGACTGTCAGAGCAAAGCAACAAGAAAGAAATCAGACAAGGAAAGAAAAAACAAACAACAAACAACTAAAGTAGATCTGAAAGGCAGCAACATCCAACTGGTTTAGTCTTAGCAGAAAACCCAGCATGAAGCATGTAACTTGCTAAGCCTGATCAAGAGGTGATTTTGTCACTCTTCCTTTTGTGTGATCACACAAGAAGCACACTGCCATTTCAGACACCACAAGCATGATTAATAGGGGCAGGCACTATTAATGGGGTGAAACATGTGTAAAGTCATGCTGAAACCAAAACTCATCATCTTTAGCTCACAACCATAGAATCACAGAATGGTTTATGTTTGAAGGGACCTTAAAGATCACTTAGTTCTAGCCCAGGTACTACAGGCAGGGGCACCTTCTACTAAATCAGGTTGCTCAAAGTCCCATCCAACCTGGCTTTGAACACTTGAAGTAATTGGGCATCCACAACGTCCCGGGGCAACCTGTGACAGTGTCTTATTACCATCACAGTGAAGAAATTCTTCCTTACATTTAATCTACATCTACTCTCTTTCAATTTAAAGCCATTATTCCTTGTCCCATCATTACAGACCCTGATAAAGAGAACCTAGAGGAAAGTTGAGGGGGGTGCCTTTAAGTACTGAAAGGCCACAATAAGGTCTTCCTGGAGCTTTCTTACTCTACAGACTGAACAACCCCAGCTCTCTCAGTCATTCCTCCATAGGGCAGGCTTGTCCTAAGTACTATTCACTACCTAAATGAGCATAGGGGTCAAAAGTAGCTGGCTAGAAAACCCTGCCTGGGCCAACAATGCAAAACTCACACATGGACAAGATCAACCATAAGCAGATGTGTGCAGAGAAGAAAAACAGAGGTACAATAAAAATGCTAGACGTCGCTTCCAGCTCTTCATCCACACCATGTAGATGCAGGCACAAAGCAGCAGACAGAAAGGGGCAGTATCAACACTGGAAAGAGACGCTCGCTCCCCCCAACCAAGAGAC
>VWZO01009456.1:0-23031 GCA_013396975.1 Bucco capensis | reverse complement strand
CACTTTCCTGGGCAGTCTGTTCCAGGGCTTGACATCCATTTCAGTGAGGATATTTCTCCTAATATTCAAGCTAAGTCTGCCAATACCTGAGGCTCTTTCTTCTTGTCCTATCGCTTCTTACTTGAGAAAAGAGACCAACTCCCACCTCCCTCCAGCCTCCTTACAGGGAGTTGTAGAGAGCAAGAATTTTTCCCCTGAGCCTCCTCTTCTCCAGACTAAACAACCACGATTCCCTAGAGTGGCTCCTCAGAAGACATTTGGCTTTAGTTCTAGGATCCATCAGTTTTACAGCATTAGTCCTGCAGTATCACTGTACTTAAGGCTTTTACACCAGCACTGCAGAGTGCTTTGTCACCACAGTCTCTGCATAGCTTCTGCTTGGTTTAGAGAGTGGTTTGGAAGCATCAACGAGACAAAATGCAATTACTGAATTATTATTATTATTATTCTGAGCAATGAATTACGGTTTCTTTTACTGTATGAATTATTTAGTGCAGTTTCAAAGAAACAAAAAGTCCTTGATTTTCAGCAGTGTTAATTTTAACTGAAGAAAATACCAAGAGCATTCACTCTAACTGACACCAGAGGAAAAAAAAACCCTCAGCTGCTATTATTTCCTGAAAACAAAGAAGAAATGCCCTTATTTTCTAAGTTTCATTCAGTGTCATATCAAGTGGTTATACTAAGAACCACAGGCAAGTTGGTTTAGGCAGGAAACTGCAATATGACTTGCACTGCTTTGGGATCAATCTCTAAAATCCATGCCCAAAAGAGCACTTGTGTCAATGTTCTTTGATTTCCACATGACTTTCAATATTGCTGTGCAATATTGCAGGGTCAAGTTTACTAAAAAACAGTTGTTTGATTTCTAAATCTATATTTATGTCCCTGAATTGACAGCTTGATTTTACAAAAGCGTTGAGCATCAAGTAGTTTCCATTGATTTCATAATGGGGTTTGATGGTGCAAGATCAATCTTCTTAGGTGCCTAGATACCTTCCAGCATCAGGGCTCTGGTGGCTCTGGTAATGCTGTGTCATGGTCACCAGTTGTTCTGACTTGTCATTAGAGAGTGCACATGAAATTTCATTGTTATTGTACATCAGTGTGTGGCCCTACTGCTGGGATTTCAGCTACAACTGATTATTTTGGTCTTGCAAGTATTTTTCTACTTGAACTACTTACACAACTGCCACCAGAAAGTGCTAGTGAATCTTTTGATTCAAGTGACAAGTATAAGTCAAAATAAATTGAAAAACCATGAAATCATAGAGGCAAAGAATAAGTTTAGCTGGAAGGGATATTTAAAAGCCATCTATCCAACCCCCTCTGATCTTTCCCTATCCAATCTGATAACGAACACATTTAGGGAGGAGACATCCATAAGTTTTCTGGGAAACTTGTTCCAGCATGTCACCACCCTTACCATAAGAAATTTCTTCCTTATATCCAACCTAAATCTACCCTCTTTCAGTTTAAAACCATTATCCCTTGGTCTGTCTCTATAAGCCATGAAAGATGTCTCACTTCATCTTGAGCCTCTGTCTTTCATAGAATCATAGAATCCTAGAATGGGCAGGTTGGAAGGGACCCTAAAGATCATCTAGTTCCAACCTCCCCACACTGAGCAGGGATGCCAATCACTAGCCCAGGTCACCCAGGGCCACATCCAGCCTGGCCTTGAACACTGCCAGGGATGGAGCATCCACAACCTCTCTGGGCNGCACTGCTGCTTACAATGAGCTCTTCACCCAGTCTATACTCATATCTAGGGTTACTCTTTCCCAAATGCAGGACCTTGCACTTTGACTTATTAAACTTCATTTTATTCTCCTGGGCCCACTCTTCAAGTTTATCCAGATCCCTCTGGATGGCATCCTGCCCTTCTGGCACATCAACCACAGCACTCAGCTTCGTGTCATCTGCAAACTTGCTGAGGGTGCATTTGATATCTATGTCCAGGTCGTTAATGAAGATGTTGAAGAGCACAGGTCCCAAGACAGAGCCCTGAGGGACACCACTCGTCACTGCTCTCCACCTGGACAAAGAGCCATTGACCACGACTCTCTGATAGTGTCCTTCCAGCCAGTCTTTGTTCCAAAAGTTCTTCACTCTGCTGAAAGCAAGATAGGTGTCTTCTGAATATAATGTATTAATTTTGAGCAATAAATTTAGAGTTTTAAATTTTTTTCCATCTAGGTAGAAGAAACTATCACAAAGTTTATGCATTCAGTACTCTTAATTTCTTTATGTATAGTTTCCTCCAAGTATCTGCTGCATACCATAGCAGAGACTTCAAATGGTCTTTTTATGAAATGACCAAGTATGCAGAATTCTTATTTGGAAGATTGTGATAAAAATGTAAAGTCAGGATTTGATTTGGGTTCTAGGGGTTATTAGGAGCCTACAAAAAGTAAAAGCCCTCTGTGTGCCTGTGTTTAAAACCACTTTAGAAAAATCTCGTCTTCAAAACAGTTTTTTAGGGCTTGGGTTTAGTCCAAATTGTTTGTAATTTATTAGTATTTTTTTTAATTAGTATTTTTCTGTGTTTGTATTTAAATTACTACGTAAAAAATGCCTTCTTCAGTACGGAATCAAATTTAGGGCTTTGCAAAACTAGATCAATGTGGGTTTTGTGTGCAGAAGAACAATGTGCATTAGGAGCCTACACAAACAACCTACTTACAAAACTCCAACAACTGTGACTCAGATCTGTGTTCCTCATCATATAGTCACCATTTTTTATTTTTGTTTCTTTTTTATCAGGGGCATGACAATCTTTGAGACTTTGATCTTAGTCCATCCTTTGAGGACACAAAGAGAAGGCAACTTCTTAAATAATGCAACTTGTGCAATCTCCCAGGCAAATGGCAAATTAATCAGTCTCTGAATCCTTGTTTTTTTGAAGACTCGTGCATTTTTAAAGAAGATGGAGTAATTGTTTAGTGACTTAATGCCATTGATTTTCATTATGGATGGTGTTGATTGGGTCTGTGTCAGGTCACCTGGGAGTGATAGCCTTTGCATAACTAAATAAAATGGGGAAAGTACCTCTTCTTATTCCATATTCACAAGGAAAGCTCCAGTCCTTGAAGTAAGTTTTGTGTGACCTTCTTGTTACAGCAACTTCTCCTTCTTAGCTATTTGAATACAAAAGAGAAATGCAGTTCTCCATAGACATGAAATAGAGGTCTGGATTTTACAGGCTAATAGTGTTCGAGTTAAGAATAGTTGATTAAAAGAGGAATGCTCTATTTGTTAAGTGTGTATAGTGCTCCTTGGTTTCTCTATAAAAAAAAACTAGAATAGAAATGAAAAATCAGATGAAAAGAAAAGGACTTGTTTTAAAGTGTGTGGTAGTTTGCAAGTTCTTGCAAATTCTTGGTAGCTGCATTGGTCAGAAGATAGAAATGCCATGCTATACTCACAGAATCACAGAATATTCATGGCTGGAAATGACCTCTCAGATCACCGAGTCGAACCAAGAAAAACACAACAAAACCAAAACCAAAACCAAAAAAACCCAAACAACAACAACAAAAAAACCCAAAATAAAACCTACAAACCACCCAACCCCTGCCCTCACTAGGGCATGTCCTGGAGCACCACATCTCCATGTTTCTTAAACACCTCCAGGGATGGAGACTCAAGCACCTCCCTGGGAAGGCTGTTCCAGTGCCACACCACTCTTTCTGGAAAGAATTGCTTCCTAATATACAATCTAACCCCACCCTGTATCAACTTCAAACCATTCCCTCTGCTTCTGTCATTAATTACTAAGGAGAAGAGGCCAACCCCCACCTCTCTACAAGCTCCTTTCAGGGAGTTGTAGAGGGCAATGAGGTCTCCCCTCAGCCTCCTCTTCTCCAGACTAAACATGCCCAGCTCCCTNTTTAACCCAGTGCAGAGTACATTTGTCTATACCATGATGTGCCAGTTTCTCCAGGAGAATGCTGTGGGAGACTGTGTCAAAGGCCTTAGCAAAGTCCAAGCACACAACATGCACAGCCTTCCCCCCATCCCTGTGCTACTATTGTTCCCTGTATCACCATTAATTACGTTGAGTAGCACAGCAGGCTGAAGGCTGTCTTTAGGCTCACCTCTAGTGAGCCTGGTTTTATCCCCTTCCCCCTTCAAGCCTAGTTTGCAGCCTTTTCAACAAGCCCTGACAACTCCTGTGCAAGGATCCTTTTTCCCCTCTGAGACAGATGTAATCCATCTGCTGCCAGCAGACTTGGTGCCATATAAACTTCCCCGTGTTCAAAGAACCCAAAATTCAAACAATGGCACCAGCTTCTAAGCCACGTGTTAATCAGGTGTGCTTTCCACCCTCTTTCCTTGTTTTTCCCTACCACTTGAGGAATTGATGAGAACAACACCTGTGCCCCTGACCTACTGAACATATCTGAGCAAGACACAGGTTTACTCCTACACTCTAGGTCTTCTCCTCCTAAGATAGTCCTTGTTATTTTGAAGTTGTTATAATTTTAAGAATTGCAGTTATTTCTAAATTATACTAAAATACTTCTTCTTTCTGCTCCAGAATATTGAAATCATATCAGTTCAGTCTCTCTTCAGATTTTACTTTCAAGTCGTGAGGATTCTTTTGATTTTTTGTGGTTTTTTTTTTTTTTTTATGCTTTTCTTGTTTCTATGTGTTCCCCTCCCACGTTCTTCTAATTCTTGTCTGTCCTTGCCATCTAAACTTTTTCTGTTCTCAAAGACCTCAGTCTCACTCAATCTCACTGAAACGAAGTCTATAATTGTAGTGTTTTACAAGCTAGAAGAAATCACACACTTGTCGTATTATGATGACTCAGTGAATTCCTCCAGAAGAAGATGTGATTTCTAAAGGTTTGTTGCCTGGCAGTGCTTTTTAGGTATTTGCCACAGCAAATTCTCTCTCATAATGATTACTACATGATGAGAGTCTGTGAGCTGTTACACAGTTCAGCAGACAGAAAGAAATGGAGTTTTTATAGAAAGGTGTCTTGAAAAACAGGACACTGCAATCTGTGTGATAATTTACTTGTAAATATAACCATCAGAAGCCACTGTTATTTACTCAACCTGCTTCTATAAACATGTCCATTAAAATCTTATCAAAAGCATTCCTAGATGAAGGCAAAAGAACATTGTAAAAAAAGTGTTAAAGTGTTTTGTAGTAGTTGACAGGTAATTTGAAACCACAAAGTTTTTTGATTCATTGACCAATGAACCCTCCTAGAGAGGCTAATATGAAACTCTTTACAAAGCTATTTAGCATCTCTTATACTTCCTGTGTTTGCTCTAATAATGGCCTTGGGATGTATAATAACCACTTTTCATTCCTATCAGTCAGGTCAGAGGGGAGGAAAAGGGAAGAAGCTAATGAGCATGAGGCTCATGAAGAAAACACTGGTGCATTTGCCAGTAATAAGTTAAACAAATTGTCTGTAATGAGAAAGAAACAGTTGTTTTTAAATAACATCCTGTTTTGTTGGACCAGTTATCTACTGTGAAAGGAGAGAAAGGGAACTGTGTAAGAGCTCTTACTCTTACACTATTTCCCAAAAAATGCATGGCATTTTTTTCTGTACTGGGGTGTAAATAAAAGTAAAAGTTCCTTGAGCTTCAGGTGATGTATGTCAGTAGAAACCACATGTTTTACCTCAGCATCTTTCTTAGGGTAAAAAAGGCTGAACTGGAGAGGTACTTGATAATGGGCACTGTGTTTTCATCTGGTAGACAGCAACAAAGCTTCAAGGTTTTCCACTTGAATTAGTCAATGAGTACACTGCTGCTATTTGTTAACTCTCAGTGATGCCATAACAAGTCCTGTTAATTATGTCTTTACCCAGGAAATCAGATGCTGGTGAGTCTGGGGATGAGGAGACCAAAGGAGGAAAGCTAGACATAAATTGCTTATAGTTGGAGAGCAGCCCCACAGAAAGAGATCTGAGGGTTTGGGCTGATAGCAGGTTAAATATGAGTCAGCAGTGTGCCCTGGCAGACAAAAGGGCCAAGCATGTCCTGGGATGCATCAATCACAGCACGGTTGGCCTGCCATGGGTAGTGATTGTCCTAGCCCTACCTCAAGTCCTGTGTGGTGTTGGGCACTTTAATGTATTAAGGACATCAAACCATTAGAGTGAGTCAAGAGGAAGGCACCCAATATAGGGAAGGACCTTCAGGGCAAGACTTATGTGGAACAGATGAAGATAGCTTGATTTGTTCATCTTGGAGAAGAGAAGGCTGAGGGTGGACCTCATCACAGCCTACACCTTTCTTAAGAGGGCATAGCAGATGGGGAGGTGCTTCTTTCTGGCCAGCATTAAAGCATTGCCAGTGTATGATAATTGAAGTGAAAATATCAAGTACCATGAACTACTCATTAGGAGACTGTTGAGTGAAACAATGTAGATTGAATGTGAATATTTGTGTGTGCATGCATGGATCTCCATGAGTATGATAATGGTATTTAATCTATAAACTAGTATATCCGTGAGAAAATAAATCATATACTCTAACTATAGTGTTATGTATGCTGAAGGAAAACATGTCAATTAACAAAGTAAAACAATGTACAGAGAGGATAATTGTGCTCTGTCAGATTCACAGAATCACAGAGTGTTAGGAGTTGGAAGGAACCTCTGGAGATCATCTAGTCCAGCCCCCCTGAAAGACTAGGAGAACCTAAAGCAAATTGCACAGGATGGGCTTTGAATATCTCCAGAGATGGAGACTCCATCACCTCCCTGGGCAGCCTGGGCCTTTTTTACTCTCAAAGTAAAAAAGTTCCTCCTCATGTTAAGATGGAACTGCCTGTGTGCTAGTTCTTTCCCATTGCTTTTATTCCTGTCACTGGGCACCACAGAAAAAAGGCTGCTCCCATCCTCCTGATCCCCACCCTTGAAGAATGTATAAGCATTGATATGATCTCCTCTCAGTCTTCTCTTCTCCAGGCTAAACAGCCCCAGCTCTCTCAGCCTCTCTGCATAAGAGAGGTTTTCAAATCCCCTAATCATTTTAGTAGCCCTTCTCTATGCCCTCTCCAGAAATTCCCTGACCCTCTTAAACTGGAGAGACCACAACTGGACCCAGGACTCCAGATGTGGCCTCAGCAGGGCAGAGTAGATGGAAAGGATAACCTCCTTCAACCTGCTGGCCACACTCTTCTTGATGCACTCCAGGATGCCATTAGCCTTCTTGGCCAGAAAGGCACATTGCTGGCTCACAGTTATCCTGCTGCCCACCCAGACACCAAGATCTTTTTCCCAATGAGCTGTTTTGCAGCAGATCAGTCCCTAACCTCTATTGGCCCACGGGGTTATTCCTCCCCAGGTGCATTAACTGCACCTTACCCTTGTTGAATTTCCTAAGGTTTTTCTCTTCCCAGCATGTTAATTTTAAGAGAAAGGACCTGTGCTTATATAAATGAACATAATAAATATAATGCCATATTTCTTGTGTTTTCTGTCTTAAATTATAATCCTTCCCTCATCAGCCAATATACTAACTGGTATACTGGTTGAATATAAAACTTGTTTCATGTCATGCTACCATTGTAATTTAAAGAAGTCATATTAAACAAGGTTTTGCTACAAGACATATTGATGTTTTGTATACGTGAAAATTTCCCAAGTATTTTCATAACTGTTTATGGAAAAAAAAAAACAACAAACAACTGTTCAAGCATGTCTGGAAAACTTCAGAGAAAATTCCACTCCATTTGCAAGCCATCCTTCCACTCCCCACACATTCATCCCTGTCATATCTTGGCAAAAGTATGCAGTTGGAGTAGAGTGAGAAGGAAAAATAATATTGGTTATATGGATTTGAGAATAATTATCTTTTCAGTTTTTCCTAATGGAAAACAGAAATGGTCAGTTTCAAAGCCATCTCCTCAGCTGCTGCTAAGATTAATGTACTGATTAACACCTTTTCCAAGTTGGATTGGAGGTGAGAGCAATTCCATTTGGCAAAATATCTCATCCCATTTGCTGACATCTTCATTAACCTCACTGATAAGAAAACCATTTCACAATAAAAATTTCTCAGGGCTAGAGGTTTTATCTACACAGATTCACCTAACAATGTTAATTCTCTCTGTGAAACACTCAGGTTCAATTGCCTTGATAATTTCACAGTGCCCTATACCTTTTTGTGTGTATGTTAAAAGGTTGACATAAAAGAAACCGATTACTTCACACTCACTGCAGAAGACTGATTTTCAAAAGGACATTTCACCTTCTAAAAATAAGAAAGAACAAGGATGTAGATAAAAGTGAATGACAGGGTCATCATCAGACTCAAAGTTAGTTGAGGGGAGATGTTGAAAGAAATAATGCCATGTGATTGGATTTGGAGGTGTGTCAGGCTCTTCTGTTTTCTTCTATAATTTCACCAGTTGGTAAAAAAAAACAAACTTCCTCATTTCCCTAGAGCATACCATTACATTGTTAAGAAGACAAATATTTTGTCTTTTGCTCAAGCAGCCTAAATAGCAGTTTTGGAGTAGGCATCTGGCAACAAACTCTCTCCAGTTATTCTAAAAGGCCTACCTGCTACTGGAAATAATTGCTGCCTTCTTAAGTGTCCTGGTTTGACCAGAAGCTAGGGTCAAAAGAACAATCTTTTTGAGAAGACTTCTCAAAATGCCTTCTCTCCCCCACAGCCCTCACTAGACTGGCTGTGTTCGGGGACAGCAATAAACAAAAACAAAAGCACTAGGCATGCAGATAGTGAATTTCTAAGAACAGCTTTATCTAAATTTAAATGGTACAACAATATGAAAGAGATAAGCAATAAAGAAAGATAAGGTGGTTGGTTCAAAGATGGCTTTTGGCCCTTTCTCCCTTTTGANTCCAAACTCAAAAGTTCAAAAGGGAACATGACGTACACTCTTAAATTTTAATCACTCCAGGACATTAAGTAACAGCTTGTAGCTAGTTGAGTGGAGAAACTATTGTTTCAGCCAGGTAATATTCTTGCAAAAACCTTTTGTCGTGTAGATTCTTATGCACAATTCTCATTGACAGAGGCAAAACCAGAATATCATGTCAGAAAGGTTAGTGGCAATTTCTAGTAAAGCCTTTGTACACAGATCAGTGAAAATCAGTGAATATCTACTATCAGGATGTATGCTTTTGTGATAGCAGGACTGTTTCCCATCTGTTTTTACCTTGTGCATTTGGAGTTCCTGTGTTGGATCAGTGGTGTGATGCAGTCTCTGGGTATGTAAGTGTAAGCATGTCTATGTCCTTGCTTGCCTGAAAAATGAGATTTGGCATGTTAGCTGTTGTAAAATGTGAACTCAATTCTGTGTAATTTTATGTCTTTTCAAAATATACTTGAAATGTGGTGTCAGGCTGAGGGAGAATGTTGTCTTGCTCTTTGTGCTGTATGTGTTGCCACAGTGCTAGACCACATAGCATTGTGCATAAACTACACATGGCAATGTGTAGTCATCACATCTAATCTAGAAAGTGGTGTTGTTCTCTAATGCTGTAAAGTTGCAATGAAACAATGCCATTCCTGCTATAATTCTATAGAAGTAACTGTTCCTGGACTAGAATGGACCTGACATTCAAATTTCTGAAATCTAGGATCTAAAATGCATTAATGCCACCAGTAAATATGCTTCATAGCTTTCTAGTAAGTCATCTGTGGTGCAGCATAACCTAACAGTTATGCTTTCAGGCTCTGATTTCACAGGCCTGTAGACCACAAGGTGAGTAATCCCATAAGCCAGGACTTTGTTGTACAAGGAAACACTGCTTTGTGTTTTCTGTTATACAACAGTACTAGACTCTTCACTAAATGTGACTCCATCCAACAAATCAGTCACTGTGTACTCCTATCTCACAGCCTCATAAAGAGATATACTCTGATCCTCACCACTTGCTCTTTATTTTGCTGATCTTCTTAGGAGTTAAAATCCAGGCTTTTCCTTTCGTAGCACTTTTGCACATCCAAAATGCCATCCCAGTTTTCAAAACCAGTTACTTCTCTCAGAGGCACCACCACTAAAAGTTGTGTGCTGGCATCATTCCCGTTCTTCTAAATAAAACCACTCTGTCTTCACTGTCTAAATAAAAACTCTCTATTGATCAGCAACTGCCAGCTACATCTCTCTCTGTCTCCTAAGCAACATGCTGGCTTAAGCTAGTGCAAGTCATGGTCTAGCCTAACACAACTTCAGGATACCATGGTCGTAGCTATAGCCACAAAAAAATAGTGCTGGTAAAGTTAGGTTCCACTCAATGGATGTCAATGGCTCTAAGACATAGGAAAGAAATTAAATCATGATGCTGTTGTGATTTTTTTTTTTTTTGAGTGTTTTTTGTTTGGTTGCTGGATTTGGTTCTTTTTAGTTTGTTCTGTTTTGTTTTTATAAAGGCTGAACTATCTAATATGGAGGATCCTGGAGTTTTCATTGTCAGGCAGTCAGAAAAACTGGAGAGCTGCTAGAGTGTTAGGACTTTTTCAGTCAGCATTGTGTATTTGGACTCAATATTAAGATTAAGTAATGCTGCAACATCACAGCCCAAGTGCTTTCTTTCTGTATTAACCCTGGCAGCATTGTGTTGATCTTTTTGTGGAGTCTCTAGCATGCCAAGCCTCTAGCTCCACATTCATGATGTTTTATGGATATGCTCTTTCTTGTTTCTCATCCGTGAAAAATATCTGTGCCTGACTGGTATTACACAACCTTAGCAGTTACACAACGACCTTTGTAACTCCACAAACTTGCCACAGCACTACCATCTTCTGCTTACTCCCCACTAAGCTAAAAGAAACCTAGAAAAAATGAGTTAGACCTCTCCATGGCTCTTGCCCTTTTTAGCAAAAATGTTGTTAATTGAACTTTAAATACTTTTCCTGTCTCATTTCAAAGGACATTTCACATCTTCTCCTGGGATGAAGGCAGAGTGTAGTCTGTTCCCTGACTGGAGAGAGAAACCAGTGGCCTTCTTCCAGGGTATTTATTCATCATCTCCACAGTTCTTAGAGGATCATGCAAGCCATGATCTCACATAGATTTACTGAGTAATGTTTTAATGACAGGAAGGTATTCTGTCTGTTTAAAGGCAGGTCTTAATGCACAGGCAGAAGCCACACACACAAAAGCCTTGGGAGGAGATGCTGTGCAGTAGAATTTGCAATATGAGGCAGGAAGAAAGAAAAGGACAAGATAAGGAAAGGGGATGAGAAAGGAAGGGAAGACTTAGCATATATTATCTCTACTATATACTAAATATTATCTTCTATATATAATAAAACATAATATTCAAAATGTGTGAAAAATCCTCTATTTAAATACCACCAATACAGATCACCAGGACCTTCTCCATTACCAGTGCTGAGTGCCAGGGTTTGAGAGATGCTTGTCAGAGAGGAGTCAGGAGCAGGATTTGAAAATATATGCATACTACTAAGCAAGATTTTGAAATTGAAAGGGGTGAACATCCCTATTTCTAATACCTCCCCTGGTGCAATTTCCATCCATTTCCCCTTGTCCTATCACTCTCTACCAGGGAGAACAAACCAGTCCCTGCCTCTCTACAACCTCCCTTCAGGTAGTTCTAGAGAGCAATGAGGTCTCCCCTCAATCTCCTCTTTTCCAGGCTAAGTAAGCCCAGATCCCTCAGTCTTTCCTCCTTAGGCTTATGTTCTAAGCCCTTTAGCATCTTGTGAGCCTCTGTCCCCTCTCCAGCACCTATTTATCAAATAGATACAAAAGAGACTTTACAGGATGTCCATAAAAGAGTAAGGAAGAGTAGAAAAATATGTATTTTTAAAAGAGATAGGAGTGTGATTATTTTGCAGGGAACAATTCAGTGTCTAAGCACTAGAAAGACAAGTGGTGTGGTATTTTCCACCAGAAATTCCATTTATTTTTCCCTTGCAGTTAGTAACATGGAATAATCTCCTGCAAACCTGGGCTAATAGCCTAGAACCAGAAGAGCACTGAAACAGAAAGGGTTGTTCCTTACTTGTTCAAGTCTTTCTCAGGAAAAAACAAGTATTTTATTGTTTTAATGCTTTTGGTCTGATATGTTTCAGATTTGGGATAGAATATAGGTCTTATGAATAACAGCATTCACAACAGTTTCACAATGAAACTATCCTCAATTTAAAGGCCAGAGGATGTCATTGCTTGAGAATGAGCTTAATATGAACAAAAGATGAATTCAGAATGCCAGCTGGAAATACACTGGACAGAGCAGGTTTTAGGAGACAAATGGGGAGAAAAATCTGTGTATTTTATATATATACCTCTTGGACTACAGCTGATTAATTCTAATTCACAAAGTCATGACAGATAAATTTACAGAAATGAAAGTTGCACGTTACTAGTTGCTGAATCACCAAATCAATGGCAACTTTCAAACTATAGAATGGCAATATTAGTCCATGCCAAATTTGAGATCAAATCCAGGAAGTAAAGGGAGGAAGGACTAGGCTGCATCAGTACAGGAGTGGTGTACCTTGGTCTGAGATAACGTGTGACTGATGATGAGTCTGACAGTTAAAAAATATGAATTTCAAATGGTAGTAGCTCTAAAGGATTTGGAAAGTGCCAAAAAAAAAAAAGGAAGACAGTAATCTGATAAAAGGAGAGGGAGAAAGATTATCTTTTGAAGACAGGCTAGAACTGATGATAGAGAATAGTGGAAAGGTTCTGCATCTTCATAAATTCACTGAGATAAAAACATCTAACAATCAAAATCTGCATGCATTAAATAGAGAGAACTTAAGGGCTAAACAATAAGGTAAAAAAGCATTCCTAACCCTGTAAGTAAAAGTAGCACAAGAAGGGTTTGGAAGAGATTCTGATTGATACAATAGAATAGTTTCAGAAGTAGTAGGTTCAGGCAGTTTCTTTTTGCTTTCAATCCAAGAGTTGGTGCTGTTTGCCAGGTGTAAAGCTGACATTATAAAGCTAACGTTCTCTCACACATGGTTATAAACACTATGAGCAAAAAAGAGCAGTTTAGGTAAGTTACATATGTCATTAAAAATAAAATAAAAAAAAATTAAATTAAATAAATACAAGTAATTAACTTGGTGCAGGAGGTAGAGAAAGTAGCATCTTTCCAGTGGTATTACTAATCTGTGGGAATGTGACTAGATAAATTTTTCCTTTGTCCTTAAGAAAAAAAAAAAAAGAACAGAATAAACACAGTCTGATTTCTGCTACGAGTATTAAAGAAGTGGATTTAAAGTTTTAGAAATATTTCTGCAGCCAATTCTCATTATAGGTCTGATGAGTAACACAGACTATGCTGTGTTTAGAATAAATCTGATTAAACTGATAACTAAACCAGGTGGTTTATGGGCAATAACAGCGAGAACAGAGAGGAAGCCAGTTAGTTGTTTTCTTATTTTTTTTCAAGTTTTACATAAAAAAATACTTTTTTTCGTCATCTGGAAGGTGGAGCCATCAAAGAAAACCGGTTGCTCTTTTAAAAGTGAAAGAGCTCCATTGATTCAAACTAACAGTGCCAGCTAGCTGTTCATACACACTTAAACTAGATATGAAACCCTTATTCTTTGAACTGAAATTTCTGCTCTTGATCAAAGGACCTATTTTGCAGTACCTGAAGTACTTACCTTTTGACAGATCTAAGATGTCTCCTACAGCCTTTCAACCCCTATCTTCACTTCTGTACTATTGGTAGGAAGTAAAAAATTTATGATGGTAACCATCTGGGGCCTTTCTTCAAGGGGTTATCTGTATAAACATGCCATGGCATCAAACCAAGATAGCCAGAGTTATTTAAGTTAGGAAGGGGCTACCAAGCAGGATAAGAAAAAGAATAGAAAAAAAAATTGTGTGAATTTAGAAGAAGAGATAAACATAATTTTGGTTTAATTTTAGCTCTTCTGTGTACCTTTAAGGTTCCTTCTACATAGCTGAAAGGTATTAGGTAGTAAAGCAACTACCGATAGAACCGTATCACAGAATGTTAGGGGTTGGAAGGGACCTCTGGAGATCATCTAGTCCAACGCTCTCCGCAAAAGCAGGATAACTCAGAGCAGGTTGCACAGGATGTGTCCAGTCAGGTTTTGAATATCTCCAGAGATGGAGACTCAACCACCTCCTTGGGCAGCCTAGTCCAGTGCTCCATCAACCTCAAAGTAAAAAAAGTTCCTCCTTATGTTTAGATGAAGCTTCCTGCATACTAAGGTTTTTTTCACATTACCTGTAGTCCTGTACCTATTCTGTACCAATGCTATTCACACTCTTTTTCAGCATGGTGCTCCAAAGGGCCAGGGCAGAATTTGATGACCAGGATGGTATCTCCATTAGATATCATACTGATGGAAGCCTATTTAACCTAAGGCATTTGAAGGCCCATGCTAAGACCATAAAGCATCTTGTCNTTGGGCAGCTCACGGCTCCAGGATGAAGAACTCCTGCCTGCCTAAGCTCATGCTCTCTGGGCAACTTGCCCCTGGCTGTGGCAAGAGAGGAGCCCCGAAGAGGAGATGCAAGGAGTCCCTGAAACAACAGCTCAGCCTTGGCCATATTGCTCCCCTGAACTGCTCTCCTCTGGCCTCCACTCAGCAGCTCTGCACACACACTAGTTTGAATGCCGCCCATGGTTTGGAGCAGGCACGCAGGATCACTCTGGAGGAGAAAAGACAGCTTGGAAAGAATCGTGTCTTGCAGCTTCTACCTCCTGAGGAGTCCTTGTGCTGTGCCTTTTGCAAGCGCTCTTGTGTGTCCCAAATTGGCCTTTGCAGCCAGCAGCGCTTGGAAAAAGCGCTTGGGAAGAGCGTGGATGGAGCCCTCCATGTATCTTCGTTCACGAAGCCTAGCCATACATACATACATACATTTGGTGGATAGTTTAGAAAACTTAGCATCCTCTTGAATAACTTAAGTAAAAATATTGCCTCACTTTGCATTTTCTGCCCTGCCCCTAACAAAGCTGCAGATCCTTTTAGCTGCTTGGAATTTAGTATGCAAGTGATGTGACTGCATTGTGCTGCAAAAGCTCTAAAGAAGGGAATATTGTTGTGGTTTAAGTACATAAACCTTCAGACTAGCACTGTATTCNACAAGGGATTTTCAGACTGTGCCTGAGCACTGTAGTCAAACAATCAGTAAAATATAGTGCCCAGTCATTACCTAGTCAGCCTTTGGGTAACTGCAGTGGCAAGAAATATTTGCCCTGTGTGAGTCAGATAGATAGAAAAGTCTGTAGCTGATGCTTCTTGCTGCACTTCAACATCAGCAAATAAGAACAGAGAACATTACCAAGATACTGCTTTGTTTGGGTGCTGCTGATGTTGATGCTGCTCCTTGGATTATTCAAAGCCATGAAGGAACTAGCAAACAAGCTCTAACAACACAATAAAACAGTAAAAAGTATCAATGCATTGAAAAATAAGTAGATTTTTTTTTGTCTGTCTCAGATGAGGAAAAGCACTGAGTATGAATTGAACTCTAAGGATATGAATAACCATATCCCTAAACTCACCTAAAGTCACATTCATTTTCAGTTGTGTTTGAATGCACACCAGTTCCTTAGTCCCATAGCAACTGGATTTTGGTTGAGCCTGATATTGTCATATTATAATTACATTATATAATTATAATATTATAATTACATTATATAATTATAGATTATACAAATATAAATTATGTATTGTTTTATTATATAATTATTTTATTATTCTATTAACATAATACAATATTATAATAAGTTCCTTTCTCAGTCAGGTCCTATCTTTTAAACAATCCTCTGAGAAACACTCCCCTTTTTCACAGAAATAAAAACAAACAAACAAACTTAACGGGAAATAAGTATCACAGAATTAATATATGATGCTCTTTTAAGGAAGATAAAAAGACTGTGGTGCTGTTGGAAAGTCATGTTGCGATACAGAATGAAAGTAGACTGCAGCCCATGCTTTCAGACTGGCCAGTTCTCTAACCTTCCCACCTTTTCCCACTAAGGGAACCTTTAATGATGTTAAAAAGGCCTGCTCCTTCAGGAGCAGTAAAAATGGATTTGCAGTACAATGAACAAATGCATTTCAAAGTAGTGGGGTAAGAATGAAGGAAAGAAATGTACCTGGTTTAAGACAGGACATGAAAGCATGGCAAGAAATAGAAAGTCAATTCACGGATGCTTCACTATGCATCCAAGAGGATTTACTATCGACTGAAGACCAAAAGAGAAGAGGAAAAGAGTGAAAAACCTTTCCTAAACACACTTATTAATATTAACTCAAGGCTGAGAATTTAAAACCTAGGTGACCAAAAATTAATCGACACATGTAACCTGGCATCTTTTGTACTAGGTGCTGTGCTGGTTGGATCCTGTTTTCCTTCACTTCCTAAAAATTAAAACACGAAACAAATCTAGAATATTCATCATGAATACTTTTGATTTTTAAAGGAATCCCACTGAAACTAAACAAGCCTTGAAACTCTTTGTTGAACAGAAACTTTTGTTCTTTCTTCTGTCTTTCCCAATGACATCATTAAAGACAAATCTCTGTTCCTAATGTGAAATAACAAATGAAAATTCCTTTATGCCTTCAGAGATCAGAGAGTTATAGTTTAGTGATTTATTTCTAACAAAAAAAATGGCTAAGGGTTGTCTGTCATGTCGCTGAGCTGAACTGGGCAATTGGGTGCAAAGGTACTCAATGGTGAAACTCAAAGTACTATATTTAAAAAAACAAAACAAAAACAAGTGAGGTGTTTGGGCATTATGATCTTCATGAAAAAGTAGAGCAAAGAGCCTCTGTTATTAATGAAGGGAGAAAACCAAACTCTTTGAGTTTGTGCAGTGTTTGTTCATTTTTCTTTTCTTGTATTCCAATCAACAGTAAGTAACTGTTTGTCTCCCTTGGTGCCATTTGAAGCCATTTCCTCTTGTCTTCAACATGTAGAATAAAATAAACTTTTGAAGATACCTTGAGTGGTCAGCAAAGAGGCAGAAGAACAGACCATCCCAGACCATGATGCTGTGCTGTGTGCCTGTACATCCTGGAGTTACTCAGGCATCGTGCACGGGGATTGTCCCCACTCTCAGTAGTCTGTATGGACCAAAGGCACCTAGTAACTCTCAGGGCTGGTCTGACAGAGACTTTTTGCAACAGCCAGATTTTAATATCATGTCATCATTAAATTGTTTGGTTGTTCACAGTCCAATATTCCTGTTGTGATATTACCATGGCAGTCAGAACTTTGTTGTGGGCCTCAGGTGGCAGATTTCTACGGTGTTCTCTGGTGACATTTACACCCACAGCAGTAGTTAAAACAAGTTTTAGTTGTCTTAAGTTTAAAGCAGAACATCTGGTAACAGCACAAGCTCAGCAGAAGAAGAGATAGCTGTAGTTTTTAACCAGTTAACCAGTTCCGTTAAAGTCAACAACAATAGCTACTAGGGACTTGAAAAAGCAAGAATACAGGCACAAAATCTACATCCTTTAAAGCCATAGAGAATATGTATACCTTTTTTTTAATATTTTTTTCTCTAGAGTTTGCATTCTGGAGTGGTTTTCTGCTTTTTCTTCTGTCCCCCAAATTTATGGAGTTGCAATAGAATTGTCACTTTGAGAAGAGAACTGATTTATCAGAAGAAGGGTTTTGCATTCTGCACAGACTATCTGATGAGGTGGGGTTTTGTTCCATAATAATATCGTACAGATTATTATCAGAAGCCATTAAAAACCCCCAAAAATCAAGGACATTCAAAAAAAAACCAAACCCAAACAGTTTTTATGGAATAGATTTCTCTGCAAATCAATGGAAGAAGCATCTACTCCAGGTATTCTAACATTCAAATCCATTGTTTTTTAATCTACTTCAGAGTAAAAACAGAATAAAGAAAAAATATATGCCTAGTACCAAAAGACCTTCATAAATTTATTTTGAAATTACTGGAAAGATGGATACATAGCAAAAGCACTAAAGGAACTGTTTTGTCCTTAAATCGGTTTGTTGTTCATGATGCGTGAAAACTGCGAAACACAGGGTTTAAATGTTCAGTTATAATCAAAAAAGCTCAGTTTAATTCTCTTGAAAAGATATATTTTTATTTATTGAAGTGAAAGAATAAAAATCATTTACATTGCCAGAGACACAAAATGACTACTGTTTATGTTAGGCAAAAAACATAATATATCTAATAAATATTTAGAATGGTTCAGCGTCCTGTTATACACATTTTTATGCTGATACACTGTCTTTTAAGTCAAAAATATGTGAAACAGAATTCAGTTTTTGTGTAGACGTCTGACCTTTAATTCACTGAACTTTAAAGCGTAAAGTAATTTTGAAAATAAAATTATTTCCAATGTTAAATTTTATTTTACTGATAGAAAAGCAGTTTTATTTTCACGCTAAATGCATCTGCACTATCTGCAAATCTAGTTTCACATCATCATTGCAATTTAAATTTTAGTATTCACACTAGAAAGAGTAAAAGCAACTATAAAACAAAAAAATGTAATTCCTTTTTCCTTTGATGTGTAGCTTTTACACTGTTTAGAACTTGTGAAATGTTACAGAATGTCCTGATTTGGAAGGGACCCACAATGATCATCGAGTCCAACTCCTGTCTATGCTCCAGGATGAACAAACTAAGTGACTTCAACTGTTCCTCATACAGCTTCCCCTCTCGAGCCTTCACCATCTTCATGGATGCTCTCCAACAACTTAATATCCTCCTTATGTTGTGGTTATATGTTAATATGGTATATTAATATATGTTAATGTAGTACTACTAGTAAATAATATTCATTTTCTTTCCCATTAAATCACTATTAATTGTCCTTCTGCAAAAGAGGAACATGAAAAATATGGAGAAAATTGTAATCTGAGTCAAGGTTTTCCTTTCACCTATGAAATCAGTGGTCACACTGACATTAATAGTGCAGACTTTCTGCATCCCACTTGTGTTTGCCAACTGGTCAATAAATCCCATTTTAGTGCTCAGCAGAAACCCTCTGCTTTCTGTGAGAAGGTGAACACAGTTTGGGACAGTTGAGCGAAAGAAATTATATTGAGATACTGAGATATATTGAGTATACTCAATATACTGAGATAGTTCATGGTTCGGGGTTTTTTTTGCATTTTGGAGGGAACCTGGTGAATTTTGCTCTTTCCTTCGCTGGAGGAGAAGCCTGGGGCCGAGTTAGTAAAAATGATTGTAGTGATTCAATTTCAGCTCCATGGGCACTTGGAATTACTTTCTCCTTCATTCCCCTTTCTTCATCCTCTGGCTATAAGTACTCCTCTAGATATTAGACTTGAGCTCTTGAGAAGAGACTGGGCATGAACAGTTTGCAAAGTTGTCTCTTCAGAAGCTGTCATTTTTCAGGATAAAAGAAAAAAGTAGTTCCTTGAGGCTAGCAATCACCCTTCACATGCAAATTTCAGGCAGAAAGCACACAACCATACTTGAGAGCCCTTTAATGGGATGCTCAGCATGATTTCAGAAGCTCCACGGTCAAGAGGAAGGCTGGTTGTCATTTTAGGAGATATTTTGAATTTGTTTTTTTCACACCCAGAGATTAGTATGATAGAGATGAAAAGCTGGAGCATAAAATAAAATCCCTTTTGGAAACCTTTCACACAAGGAATCAGACATTTGCTGCTGCTCTTAGAAACTGCGTCTTTGATACAGTCACATCTTTGAAACATGTCATTTATTTGCAGAATTATACTGGGATTTAGCTAGAATGCCATACCATAATAGCTGTTAGGGAACTCCTTGTGGACCTGCTGAAGACTTCAGGCACAGCCTCAGGACAAAGGGCTGAGCAAAATCTGAATGAACCCTCGAGTAGCTCAGGGAGGTGTTAATTCCTCAAAATAAACAGCAATTCTCCAGCCACTTCTTCCTTTCTCAGGGGGTTTGTGAGATACAGCTTGTATGGATTACTTTCACTGCTGCTGCCTCTACCTCACTTCACTCTGGGCAGTTAGGGGACAACAGAGGGGTAGTTTCCCTTGTTTCCTTGCAGCACCCTGCTCTAGGGAAAGACAAACAGGCTGTGGCAGAGACAGTCCTCTTCCTACATTTCTGGNATGTTTAGGACTGTGCGGAGACAGCGCTGCTGGAAGCGCTCCAAGAGTTGTAGGTGGTGGCAATAGATGAGCCATGCTTGGGAACCATAGAAAAGAGGAGACAGCACAATGGCTCTAGAAACACTGAGCTTTGGACTTTGCTTCAAGTGTTTATTTCTCTTTGATAGAGTTTTCCCAAAGCACTCTATGCCTTTGCTAGCCTATTGTCTATCTCTCAGTCAATCTTACCATCCGAGGAGATGAGGCTGCCTAGGTAGTTATATTTCTAGATCACTTAAGCTTGCATAAGCCAAGGAGTCTCCAGGGCACTGCTAGGTTGTCCATCCTCAAAGGGATGTCCTGGTCAGCCTGCACTGTGTCTTATGGGGAGCAGTTTCAATAGAAGAAAGGAAGGAAAAAAACAGGGAATGCCACCAATACTTTTGCTGGTCTATTATTGTATCACCTCTACGATTGGTGGCAATACCAGGAAATGCTTTGAAATAAATGACATATTTGCAGTCCTATGTGAATAGGATCCACCTGCTAGATACAGTCTGGGCTGTGAAGTCTCCTCCAGGAATGTGTAACTCCTGTCAGCCTCTGCCAGTCCTTCTATCTTAAATAGCAGAAAGAAATTTTGCAATGTAATGTCTTGCTACAGAAGTTTAAAATCCATGTTTATTGTAATTTCTGTCACAGTATTGCTTTATTACTTGTAATTTAGGGATCCATGGAATAACAAAAGTAATATGGGATATAAAGATTTATTGGAAGGATACCCCTTTGGTTGTATTTGTGTTTGTGAATGTTTGGGTACTGAAAAGTGACTAGTTTATGGTATTATGGACTACTGTGTCTGTTGGTAGTTATTATTTGCAAACTGACCATATCATTGTGGTTATAAACATACAGCCTCTAGAAAACTCCTTCTTCAGCAAAGAGGTTGCAGCCAACATTAGGGCAATTAAAAACAAATACAAGATACTTTTCAGAGGTTTTTCACTGAAGAAAAGTAATCTGAAAATTGCCAGTTGCCAAGGGAAAATAAATAAAGTCAGCATCTTGAATTGCTGAAATAAAGGACTGTGAAGTTATTGTGCTTTCATGTCAAGTTGGTTACATTACAATGAAAATTATTGGGCTGTGCTGAAATTATGTAAACAGAAGGAAAACCTGGGAAATTCTTGATATAAAAGTATATCTACATTGAAATGCATAGATGCCTAAGAAATGGCAATCGATTTTAATCTTTCTTGCTTTCTAATCTTTAATCAACCTACAGTTAGACCTTCTATGACATACAATTTTGCTAATGTTTCAAACCACTTTGATTCTGTGTTTTTGTTGGTAGGCTTGGAACATCTAAATATCAATTTTATTTTTAATAAGTGTAGCATAGGGCTAAAACAAGTTGGCTTTTGCTTCATAGTAAGATTTTAAACTTGGCATAAATTATTTGACTCCATTAAGCAATACGAATGCACATTGTCATTTCTGCATATAATTTCTTTGTGTTAACATTTCAGAACAACAACAACAACAACAAAGTTGAAATGCTACGAAGTATGAGTATAAAGTAGACTATGAATACTGGAGTATATTCTGCCAATAATGTGTTCCTGAATCCAGTTCCCTTCTGTCATTGAGTCCAGTGTAGGACTTGGGCCACACTAGTGATAGTGATGTAATTTCCCTCAGGGGGTTTGGCTGTAATCTTGATTTTTTTATATATTTGTTTATATTAACATATTTTATGATTATCATTTTTATTTAAGTAGTTTTCTTTTCCAACTCATAAGTCTCTCTCCTTTATTCCCTTTCTTTTCCCCTTTGGGAAAGCAAATTGGGTTAATAGACAGCATCTGTTACTCATGTAGTAGCCAGCCCAGCCCTAACCCTTGACAGATGTGTGGGCAGGAAAGGGCTGGCAGCAGCAGCTGGAGAATGTGGGCAAAGATATATCTAACCATCACCAGGCTGCATCCAGGGTGAGTGCCTGGGAGCCAACACTGAGGCTACAGAGTCTACCTGCCTCTAAGTGCACCACGATTTTTCACAAAGCTATGCACATTTTTAATGAATTTCTGCATTGAAATCTAAGAGGAATCACATGGGACAACTCAGCTCTTAAAGTTGAATATGCTGCTTTTATTTATTTATTTATTTATTTATTTATTTATTTATTTTGGTCTTTCAGCCTTAGGCTCTGTATAGATCAAACAAACCACTGGAGAGGGGCAGTGCAACTGAGAACTCAGCTCAATTTCTACCCTCAGTGCTGAGGGAGAAAAACAGTGAGGGTAGCATAAAATCCCAACATGGAACCCTAGTCAGGTATCTAAAAGACAAGAATGTTTTCCTCTTTTTTAGCTCAGCTAGCTGAGACCAGATGCAGTATTTCTCTTCCTCAGATGAGAGGAGATTCTGAAATACAGAATAATTTATACAGAAATTTACTGCTGTGTTTGCCCAGCTAATCAACATTACAATCAATCCTGATTTTTTTTCTTGCTGACCCAGAGCTTATTGTCTACATAAGCATAACTAAATAGTTAGCATATTTGCTGTAAGAAAAATTATGTGTGTAATATCAAAGGAAAAAAATCCCACTCCACATTTATGTATGCAGGAATCAGAATCATGGAATTGTTTAGATTGGAAAAGACTTTGAAAATCATCAAGACCAAACATGAACTTACAGAATCATGGAATTGTTAGGGTTGGAAGGGACCTTAAAGATCATCTAGTTCCAACCCTCCTATCATGGGCAGGGATACCTCCCACTAGAGCAGGTTTCTCAGAGCCCCATCCAGCTTGGCCTTAAAATCTTTCAGGGATGGGGCTGTCACCACCACTTTGTGCAACCTGTGCCAGTGTCTCACCACCCTCATGGGGAAGAACTTNAGGGCTGTTCTCAAGCCACTCACTGCCCAGCCCATATTGTTGCTTGGGATTGTTAAGTCCACCTTTAACTCATGTCCCTAAGCACCACATCTACAGGTCTT
>VWZO01009453.1:5041-16251 GCA_013396975.1 Bucco capensis | reverse complement strand
AGGTTCATGACCTCCTGAGGAACCTTAATTTTTTCCTTCCCTGATTTTTATTTCACTCATCTTACCAGCCCTGTCCCTCTACCAGCCTCACTTATTCCTCTTACCACTGCTATATCTGGAAGATGTGATTGTTTCTCCTAGAAGTCATTGTCCCTCTAATCTGTCATTGTCCCTTAGACCTGTTAACCCACCCCTGCTGACTCCAGCTCACAATTGTCCATTGAATATCCTACCTGGGGCAGGAGAGTCCCTCCTTGGAGTAACTGACCCTGTTCAGCAGGGAGCTCACACAAGCAGCATGAAGCTTGGCAGGGGATTATATTCAAACCACACTAACTGATATAATGAAACCATTAGCTAAAGCCTTCCTGTCAATGTTTCACCAGCACTGGAGCCAAAGTTAAAGGACTGTGCTAGATTTCTTCCTAGCACACACACAAACAGATTTCTTCCTGTATGTTTAAAGAGAGACTTTAATAAGAGGATGAGAAATCAACAGAATAGAAAAGAGCTTGTGGCATTCCCACAGCAATGCCCTCTTTTCGGGCTGGCAAAGGCAGTTATGTGCCTGGATAGCACTGGAGCCTCCTGACTTGGAATGTGTAGGAGTTACAAGGGAACAACCTTGTGAGGAGAAATTTTGTGTTCTGATGACACAAGTTTGCATCAGTCTCAGCACGTATGACCTGTAGCTACCCTGGTTTTAAGAGATGCTGTTGCCCAGGTATATGATTTGCACAGCCCAGGGAGGTGGCAACCTGTTATGTTTTATATTTCTGAGCAAGGCTTTGTCAATTGTAAGGTAAAAAGTGCTTCAGAAGCTACAGGTGTCATCTTGCCTTCACTTCTACAGGTGTGGCAATGGCTCCTGTGCAGGCAGGCCCATCAGCAGTGAAGGGACCCATGTCTGGGTAAAGAGTTGACAGCCAGGTGGCACTAGGCACAAGGTACGGGGAAGGAGGAAAGAGATGACACTAGATGGATCAGCACTTGCTGTGGCCGCCCTGAGGACACCCTCACCCTTTTTCTAGGCAGAGGAATGGGGAGTGCTGCAAAGTTAGATCAGAGCTGTGGCAAGGATGAAGGGGTTAATTTCTATTGCTCTACAACTTCCATAAGGGTAGATCTTTGGGTTATGATCTACCAGTGAGAGAGAGTTTTGAAGATGTAGTGTATAATATAAAGCCTGTAAGGATGTCTCTGCAAACCTGACAGAACTAGAATTCAGCTCATGAGTTTTATGCAAAGCTATGTTGAATTAATCTCTCTCTAATGCATATTTAAAGCAGATACCATTTTTTCCTTATTCTACATTCCATCAGAGGATTTTAGAAATGCTCCTTTGGTGTAGCTTCCTGTGACTTCTCATTCATTTCTCTGTGTGTAGTGTACTCCTGATGTTCTAAACCCAGCCATATGACACGAACAAAGGTGACTGAGTGAAGAGGCCTCTTAAGTCAACTCATGAGTTGTCAAAGAAAGGTCATTTCATGTCACATGGAGACATCCTTAATGTGGGGGCCTGAGTCCTGAGAAAACAAAGAGCAGGGAATAGGCTCCAGTAGTCTTTTGCTATGTCAGACTCTGAGATCCAGCAGCAGATCCAAAACATGTCTCACCTCTTTGGGGCGAAAACAGTCTTTGCAAATTGCTAGGCCTACACTAGGCCATGTGGGAGATTTGGCCTGAACCTAAATACACATCTGTGGCCGTAGGAGATCTTGGGAAAACTGTAAAATATTCTGCTGAGCAGTTTGTAGCATGGCCTCTCCTAGGTCCAGATCTCCTCCTTCTTACCTGTTGTACCAAGACAGCACCTCTGGCACTTGCTCATTCTCCAGAAGCACTTGGTGCTCCTCACTCTGTTTCTCAGTCATGTTCTGGTGGGATGCTTTGGCTCTGTGCCCCACTGAATTCAAACAGCAGCATACCACATGGCTGTCAGTGAACAAGAGCATCACACGGTGTCTGGATCAAAGCTTGGAGAGATACACATCATGGGGAAAGGCTTTAAATCTTTCCCTTCTGCACTAACTTCTGTCCCTGATTTCTGCCCTCAAAAGAAGGGCAAATGCCAGACATTGGGGATTTTACTACCAGTTTGCTTTTAATGCAAAATGTCCTGCAGTGTTTTGGGTTTTCATTCTTTGCCTGTTTCTGCTTCTGTTAATCTCCAAGCTTTCCTTGTACCCCTAAATCCTGACTTCTGAACATCACAATGTAAATAGCTTTTAAGCCTTCGTCTTTGGTACTGTTACTTTCAGTACTTCAAACTCATTTAGGAGAAATTACGGTTACAAGTTTAAGGAGGGGAAATTTAGATTGGAGATTAAAAGGAAATTCTTTACCCAGAGGGTGGTTAGGCACTGGAACAGGTTGCCCAGAGAGGTTGTGGATGCCCCATTCCTGGCTGTGTTCAGGGCCAGGTTGGATGTGGCCCTGAACAACCTGGTCTAGTGATTGGCATCCTTGCCCATGGCAGGGGGGTTGGAACTAGATGATCTCTAAGGTCCCTTCCAACTTGGCCATTCTATGACTCTATGAAATAGAACAACTTCTAGCAAACAGCTCCCTGCAGTGTCTGACCCTAGATGAAAACTCTGACATTGTAATGCAATGAGGGCTCTGATGCCTGTGAGCAGACTGTATGACTTCAGCTGAGACATCACTGTTCTGCCACTTAAACATTCTCATGGAGCAACTGTGTAGAGCTGAGCTGGCTTCCAAGGATCACGATGCAAACATGGAGAGATGAAGTGAGGTGGACTTCATGTGACTAGAGACCTGTTGCTCCAAGAAGCAGAGTGGAGGCAATAACATAACTAAACATCCAAATAAATCAGAGTCAGGGTGTGTGGGTGAGAGCATGCAGCCTGACTGTATGTGCTTGTTCCCCCAGGCTTTCCATGCTGAGCCTGGAGTTTGACTACATGTGCCAGTATGACTATCTGGAGGTCCGTGACGGGGACAATTTGGACAGCCAACTAATTAAGAGATTCTGTGGGAACGAGAGGCTACCTCCCATCCGCAGCACCAGCTCTTCACTCCATGTCCTCTTCCAGTCTGATGGATCTAAGAACTTTGATGGATTTCATGCTGTCTTTGAAGAAATTACAGGTGAAATAATCCGAAAGTGGAACATTCCACTCATTCTCATTCACTCCATTTCACTAATTCTCTCCCTGTTTTGCTTCATTAAAAGCTTTTCATGCTGTGTTGCCAACAGCAACTTCCACACAGGCTGTGTAGGGAAGATTCAGAAGCCATCAGATGGCATGGGATTGTGAGGGTCTTCTAACAAAGACTGAATTCCTTCTACTGGTGTGAAGAACAAGCACATCAGCCAGCTCAGAAAAGCTGCTGGTTTGTGAGACTTTTCTGTCTGAATCTGAGAACTAAGAGCACAGAAGGAAACAGAGGAAGGGCCACGTGTATATGCAATGGCAGAATTGCTCAATGCTGTGTGCAGCAGCAGAGTCACTGTCTCAGTTAGCAAAGCCTCATAATTAGCTGAGTCAAAATGTCCTGACATGCTTCTGGTGTTGGTTCAGGTGTCATACCATTAAGGCTTTAAAAACCAAAAAAGAAGAGTGAATAAAGGACAGGTTATTCTCTAAAAGAAACCAAAGCAAAGCAAAGCAGGCATTTCCCATTTTGTGATGGACTCAGTATTATGAATGACAGAAGCAGGCCTCCAGAGTTCCTGCGTTTTTGTTAGTACGCAGTGCTTGAGTCCTCTGCCCTGCTTCCCATCCTTTCTTTCTGGCTGTAAAATAACATTGGAAGTGCAGCTGGCTCCTCATTTTGCCATTGCATTTGAAGCAGCCTCTAGGCTTTTCCTAGATCTTCCTTGTTTAGATATGTAAGGAATTTTAGTCAAACCTATCCACAGTTCTGGCACAGGAGGCTGATCAGAGCATGCTGCTTTGCCATAGATAAACATTGCAGGATCTATGACTCACCATAACTTGCCTTCCACACAACCTGCTGACCCACATTCCATGAGGCCATCCAGGGTCTCCCTGGCTCAGGAAGTGTAGTGAGTTTATATAATCCTTATATAATGACACAAACCTACTCTGGATCAGCTGTTAACAGTGATCAGGGCTGTAAGTCACAACCTGGAAGGTGCAGAGTGCTGGATGAATGCCTGTGCCATTCTCCAGCCTGCTCTTCCCATGCCACCTGTTAGTAGCATCCTGAGAGCTCACCTGGGTTTACAGCAGGAGAGGTGCTACAGGACAGATGAACCTGGTGTTGGCTATGTTGCATAAGGGCTGCCTACACTCAGGGAACTAACTTTTTACATATGGAGCAAGCTGAATCAACTCTGCTCTCTCTGCCCAGCAGGGAGCACTTGGTATTCACTTTATATCCACCCCATTTTTTTGGTGGTAATTATTCTGAGGCTGGGTGAGTGCAAGTATGGTAAACCACACAGAGCACCTTGCAAAGGGCTTCTTAGGCTTTGTGAGGAGGTCTCGTTGTGCACTTCATTAGGAGGCTGTTCTGGCCCGAAGTGGAGCTGCAATGAAAGGCTTTTCAAACACTCCCAGTCTCTTTTTATGTGAAGCATTAACCTGGCCAGCAGGATAGTTTAGGGGAAGAACACAGCGTGCATGGAGCAGCCTAGAATTGAAAGGAGGTGCAGCACAGGATGGAAAGCTTTGGCAGCACATTGCAAACTGAAGCATTTCTCCTGAAATTCCCCTCTGTGCACAGCACTGTGGAAAAGCTGAGGGGCCTGGAACAGATTGCAGAGGGCTTGCTAGAGCAATGCCCTGGGCTACAGGTGACAGTGATAGCAACACTTCTGCTTACAGAGTGTGGGCCAGGCCATGGAGGTGATCTGAAGTCTCCAGCACCCTAGTGTAACAGAGAGGATCAAAGAAGTGTCTTGTGCTGTCAGAATTGAATTCGTTTCCTTTCTGTCTTCCTTTCCTCTGAGCTCTGTGCTGGCTTCGAAGTCACAGCTTGCTGAAGCAGTGGGACTGACTGCACACAGGTCCCTGGCTCAATTGCCCCAAAGGTTTTATTGACACAAAATAAGCTGTGAAGCCTATATTCCCCTTAGGGAAGGTCACTCCACATGTAGTTACTACAGGACAAAACCACACAACCTGCTGCACTGCCCCGTCTGGAAGCAAGTGTAGGTCCCACCCCATGCCAAGTGTCAAACGGGAACCAGCAGCTGGCATGAGTGACTAGAATTCACTCAACAGAGGGGAGCCCCATTCTTTGAGAGACCATGAACATGCTTGCTTTTCTTTTATAGCTTGTTCTTCATCTCCATGTCTTCATGATGGAACGTGCATTCTAGACCAAAGTGGTACCTACAGATGTGCATGCCTGGCTGGCTATACAGGGAATCACTGTGAAAACTGTGAGTACAGGCACTGTGTATATCACCAGTCTCCAGAGCTGTCACTAAGGAAGGCCATTCATTGATAGGAGTGTCACTGATACATAGGTCAGGTCAGTCACAGTGCTAGAGAATGCACTGAGCTTCCCATGGCATTTTTTTAAGACATATTGCTTGATTTCCACTAAATACTTCTCAAGCTTTTGATCTACGTGTGAAAAAAGGTAAAACAGAATTGGATCTGGGAAACAGCACACAAGAAACATTGTGGTGGAGTAGCCTTATCAGACAGAGCTCTACCTGCCTGCTAGTTTCCATTGTGTGGATCAGCTGTTCTCTTCTGAAAGCTCATACTCCAGCTGAGACCTATGCTTGATGCTGTAAGCCACAGTCAGTCCTAGGAAGTTTGTCTTCTTTCACAGCCACCTGAAAGGTAGAGTTCTGGCACCATGGATGACAGACACTCAGGATCAAACATAGGGAAAAAAGTAGGTTCTGTCCCTATCCCTGTTTGTGGCCCTCACTGTATGTATAGTCATACACCTGGTTTTGTTCTGCCAAGTCAATTGTAAAACAGCTGGGTTCAAATGAGTTCAAATATCATCTAGTGATTTCACTCTTCATGCTTGAGCAAATGCCTTTATCTAACAGGGCTTGAAAGAGTAAAGAGTAAGAACTGTGCAGTGTATGCTCTGCAAAAGGCTATGTCATGTCTGCTAGCTGAAAGGAGCACTGTGTAATATTTAGAGTCACTGAGCCTGGAGGGTTTCAGTGATACCAGTGAAATCCACTTGGGCTCATATCTGGCCCAAGACAGGAAGCATGGCTTACTGTGCCCTGCTGTGGCACTACTCTGGCCATAAGGCACACAATGCCCTGCCTGCCTCCAGAGATTTCAGTTCTATGTCAGAGCAGCTAATACACATCACCCTTACTAGGGCAAAATCTTTTCCCCCACATGTACCATTGTCAGGAGTGGATTTCTCTCCTGGAATTGCTTTGACTTCATCAAGGGAATGAAATCTCAGTGACATGATACCTCCTTGCATGGATTGTTTTGAGATAAAAGACCTTTTGATTTTGACAGATTCAGAAGTAGCTCATAAGGCTTGGCTATTCCCCCAGCAGAGCAGAGAAGAGCTAGTTTTAGATTTCTTATAGACCTGAGGAAGTTGTGGTTCTGAAGAGCATGCCACACTCTGCCATGCCCCACAGATTCCTGCTAGGTTTTCTATAGGAAAAGGCTTGCTGAAAACTGAGGGCTCCTGACCTCGGGGCTGATGTTGTTGGCTCTTCTGCTAACAGCCTCTTTCCTGTGAGTAGTTGTTTAGCAGGAAGTCATTCAGGGACTGGAAATTTCTGAGCTCTTTGCCACACTGCTCAGTGAGATTAGTTCCCTTCAAGTCTTTAGGAGAGAGTTAAAAAAGAGAAAAGATTCCTGTCTGGTTCAGAACCAACTTAAACCTCGAATTAATTCCATTTCCAGCAGACCTCAACCCTAGTTTTGGCAGGCTCTACGCTACAGCCAAGGCAAGAAAGGAAGCTCACATTCTTTTACTAGTCTTCTTTTGCAGTTCCAGTGGAGAAACTTCCCCCGTGCAACACACAGAGCAAACAACAGAGGAGCTAGGCAAAAAACAATAGGATGAGATTTCTGTCTTAATGCAGGGTACAGGTAGTAACAGACTAAAAGGGAGGAGACACTCCAAACTACGTACAGGAAGATTTTTAACTTGACAGCAATCCTCTAGTTTGATTTGTGAAGGAACAGTTTAGGTGGATAAAATACTGTTACTTTAGGATGTTTGTAGCCTTTTAGCTACAAAAACTGTTTTCCAGCACCCATAACAGAGAGAAAGGTTGACTCTTCTTTCTTGTGTGTGAATAGGAAACCTCACAGGGGGAGAATATCATGGCAAATCTGTGTTCTTTCTGCCTTCAAAAAAGTTTCTTCTTAAGCTGTTTCCTGCTGTTTGGCCCAAATGTATCCTAAGTATTTCCCAGTGTATAGAGGGGGAAAGAGGCAGAAAATGAAAGTCTAAGGGTTTTGAAGAAAGAACAGGAAAAAAAATAGCAGTGGGTGTAATTCTTTAAAAACTAGTCACGTGGTTTCCTGAGCAGCATTTCAGTTTAAATGTTGAAGGGAGATGGTGGCACACTCAGAATCTTTCTGCCTCTGAGGTCTTGTGAGGGGAAGCAAGGGAAAATCATTTATTTCTGCAGAAAACAACCATAAAAGGGTCACTTTTTGGAATATTGAATATGACTTTGGACACTAGGAGGCTGATTCTTTCAGTCTGGTGGGGTTTTTTTTTGGAGGAAGTCAGGTACAATCCCATTGAAGCCAATGGATTTATATAAATGAAAAACAGATGTAAGAAAGAAGAAAATTAGAGACCCTTAGTAGAAGATTTGAGATGGTGCAACAGACAGTACCCAGAGAGACATGAGGGTTTTTAAGAGCTCCAAGGGACATACTTCAGAGGAAGGGAGACAGTGGGATTATCTCACTGAGGAATAACTTAAGGCCAGATGAAACACACTCACCAACAGGTAGTTCATGACAGCATCAGAAAGCTTCTAAGTCCCTCACCATTCCCTCACTGTGTCTTTTTGTCTAAGTTGAGCTTTAAAGATGTAGGAATCACTGTTGGAATGATGGAAATCACCTTACTAAGATAAACCAGAAGGAACCTATATTTTCCCCTATTAAACTAAATTCCAACTGTTTAACAGGATGATCAACACTGGTCAAGTTGCTTTCCTGGAGTAATAATCAACCCTAATTGCTCTGTCAGTTACAGTTTGCAATATTAATACAACCATTAAAGGCACAGGTTGCTCTTACCTAGAAATATCTTTTCTCTTCTGCTATGGCAACCAGGAAATTCTCTTTTTGTTTACAGTTTGAGGGGTTAATAGAGTCAGTTAGAGGCTTCAACAGCACCTAGCATGTATCTTTCTAACAAGTGTAAATATTTTGGTCAGTCCTGCTTCAGGGCAAGAAATATTACGTCTAAATATATCTGATTTTGCTCCAAGAGACTGTTTAAAAAAAATAAGCTGTATGAAATTGAAAACTTCCTTCTTTCTGCTCTAAAACACAACAAAGGCAAATCCTAGAGACCACCAACAAATACCTTCTCACACATAAGCATGCCTTGTTATGCTGATACAGGAGGTAAAGAAAACTCATTCCTGTTTTAAATACTTGGGCTCCTTTCTGATCTTAGACTGAATTTACAGTAGACCTACATACCCCTCCCAGGGACCCCTTAGTCATGCTGGCACAACTGAGGTCAAACTCAAGCTTTTCTCTTTGACCTCTGTGAATTTTAATGCAAATAATCCTGCAATCAGAGGTGTTAAAAAAAACAAACCAATCCAGATCATCTTCTTCTTTTAGCCTGCAATCCTCTGAAACATAGCTGCAACTTCCTCAAAAGATGCAAGAGTAGGGAAGAAGTAACCAACTAATCAGTGGCCCCATCCTGATGCTCTGCATGCTAAACAGCACCCATCCAAACATCAGGCTGCCAATGGCTCTGTGCAGTGTGGCTTGTTCCACTCAAACTAAAAAAGGTCTTCTCTGAAGTCTCATGGTTGGGTTTGCCTGCTGAAGATGCAGCTGCAGAGAGACAGTAGCCCTGGTAGCCCCTAGCAAATTCTCTCCCTCTCTGCTTGTCCTCGTCCTAGGACGGAGTGTTCTGACACAAGAGTCCTCCCAGGGCTTGCTGGCCCCAAAGCAAGAGACCTTAACCTCATCCTGCCCTGAGATTTCCTGTTACCTTTATTTCCAACAAAGCCAGGCAAACCAGAGCTCCTAGGCAAAGCAGAGGAACTGGTGCTGAATGGGGAATTCAGGGCTCAGATCCCATTTCCATTTTTGTTTTGTTTCTCGCTCTGCTCTGCCAAGAAGAAGAGGTTTGTTCTGCATCCTAATGAAGGGTCTAATGGTCTAATCCATCTGACTGAGCTTTGCTGGAGCCTTTGATGTTGCTAGTGCTATATTCCAACAGGCCTCTGAATATAGCTTCCAGGTCCTTCCCCACTGCTGATATATAATCCCCTTCCATCCTTCTTGGTCCCATACAACTGTGCCTTGGGCTGGTTCTTAGGCTGACTAACTGATAGCAAAGATAGGGAGAAAGCATTAACACCTCCCCACTCCTTGCTTTGTTCTGCTCTGGGTGAAATGAGCCCAGCTGACAGTGCTTGGCATGGCCTGGACAGAAGTTTAATTCCAGCAGACTCTAGGATGAGTCACTGGGCAAAGTCTTTGGACATTACATCTCATTTTCTTTCCTATCCATGGACATGACCTGCAGAGTCTTCTAAGGGAATGCTTGGAGGTTTTTCTTCATTTTGTCAGAAAGATTCTCAGGAATAGGTTTGAAGGAGTGCCACAATCCCTGTCTGTCATCACAGGGGTGTGTTGTGCCCTTTGCAGCCCACAGGAGTTAGACCATGCCTACACTGCATGATTACTATGGAGAACCAGAGTCACAGACTGGTTTGGGTGGGAAGGGACCTTTCAAAGTCATCTAGTCCAACTTCCCTGCAGTCAGCAGGGACATCTGCAACTAGATCAGGTTGTCCAGAGCCCCAGACAACCTGCCCTGGAATAGTTCCAGGGACGGGACATCTACCACCTCTCTGGGCAACATGGGACACAGGGTGTCACTACCCTCATGTTGAAGAATTTCTTCCCTAGGTCTAGTCTAAATCTCCCTCTTAGAGTCTAAAACCACCAGCCCTTGTCCTACTGCTAGAGGTCCTGCTAGAAAGGATCTGCAGAACATGGAGGAGGGGAGAAGTTCAAGTATAACCAATTTCCACTGACCCTTTCTTGCCACTCTGGAAATCAGTCCTATTCCAGTCAGGGAAAACATTCCACAAAAGAAATATGACTCTTAATTGCCCTGCTCCTGTTAGTAAAACAGCCCAGATGCCCCATAGGAGAAGAGAAACACCTAAGAGAAAAATGAGGTTGATGGCTGAGGATGGAAATTGCAATCACTAAACAAATGCTACTTGTGAGTCAGCCTGCAGAAACAGGTCCCTAGGACTGCTCTTTCCCCCAGCTTAGTCAAAGTGACTGTTGGATTGGGCAAGTCACACAGCCTCTGGGAGGAAGTTGCTCATACCATTTAGCACTCTTTGATCTCATAATACTTTTATAGTGTTTTGAAACTCCAGTGAGTAAGTGTAGCTGACAGCAACACTGGAACTGGCAGGAGATCTGCTTTATTGACAACTCCTCTTGTCCCTTTGTTGGTTTGTCAGTGTCTATTAGCTAGTCAGGTTTTGGGGGTGTTTTTTTTGTTTGTTTTTTTTTCAGAAAGAGAAATATATCATAAACTCCATGGCATTCCGCCCAGAGCATAGCTCCAGGCATTGCTATCATTTAAATAAAGCAGAATTTTTCTCTTTGTTCATAGAATCATAGAATGGCCAGGTTGGAAGGGACCCTAAAGATCATCTAGTTCCAACCTCCCCACACTGAGCAGGGATGCCAATCACTAGACCAGGTCACCCAGGGCTGCATCCAGCCTGCTCTTGAACACTGCCAGGGATGGGGCATTCACAACTTCTCTGGGCAACCTGTTCCAGTGCCTAATCACTCTCTGGGTAAAGAACTTCCTCATAATCTCCAATCTGAATTTCCCCTCCTTCAGTTTATATCCATTCCCCCTTGTCCTATCACAGTCTGACTGCTTAAAAAGTCTCTCCCCTTCTGTCCTATAATCTCCCTTTAGGTACTGGAAAACTGCTGTAAGATCCCCTCGAAGCCTTCTCTTTTCCAGGCTGAACAATCCCAACTGTCTCAGCCTGTCTTCCTAGGGGA
>VWZO01009448.1:23958-45208 GCA_013396975.1 Bucco capensis | reverse complement strand
GTTTGACCAGGTAGGGCAGTTTCTTTTTGATTTCATGAATGCGGGCATGAAGTACCCTGAGCTCTCACATCTGACAGTCATCCATATGAGCCAGGAGACTTTCAGCTTCACCAAAATGATACATCAATATCAGTAATACAATCTCTGACTTAGGAACTTGTAGGTACTGCCCTATGTGCTTGTCCTACTTGTATTCTTTCCCTGACAAAGGCAGGATTCGGGAGAAGTTTGTTTCCTTAAAAGTTTGTCACTCCTGTTAAGATCAGACTTACTACCCACTCTAGCAACACCACTTGCTTATATACAGAGACACCACCAGATTTCTGAAGGAATTACTTTCAACTAAATCAAACTCTTCAAATGATTGTCATATCCAAGATATCTTTATGTTCAATAAGAAGATGGCTCACCTCATTTCCCTCAGCCTCTTAACATGCTGTATGCACTTCTGCACTGTGTAATCCACTTCTTCTTCTGTAGTGAAACGGCCAATGCCAAATCTAAACCAGAACGAAACCACTAAGGACTAGAATAACATGCATATGGTGGGGTGGAACAAATCCACCACCTACTTTCAGCACTAAAGAAAAACATTTGGAAGCATTAGGGAAGACCTCTCCACACACCTTACAGATGAGTGAGCCAAGTCCTCGTCTGTTCCAATTGCCCGCAAAACATAGGATGGCTCCAGAGAAGCTGATGTGCAAGCACTGGGGAAAAGGAAGGCAGGCAAACTTCAAACTTCCATTCATGTACAGATGCTACACCGAAGAAACATTTCACTAACCTTCTCCAACGAAAAAAAGGTCATTTACGGACATCTAACATTACTGTGACTCTTTGTAACAACCTGTATCAGCTTCCCCTCTGCTGCAGAAGAAAAGAAATGCAAGCAGCAGGGAATGAGTGTAATAAATTAGCAGGAGCATGAGATACAAAGACAGAACACAGTGCAGTAAGAATAAACACAATGCTAAACATAAGCAGCAAGCATGCAGACTAAGAGGTAGCTGAAGCAAAGGTCATGAAAAAAAGACAAAGGTGCTAAGACAGAACTACCCAGAGAAGGCAACATACTAACAGGAACATAAAAAAAGAAAAAAAAAAAGACTTCATAAGCTACTGCTTGGCAGCAGAACAAATAAATGAAACAGGCACAGAGGATCCACAGCAAGATTATCTAGTTAGTCCTCAGCAGACAGAACTCCCATCCTGAAGCAATACACAAAGTTGTTAAATGTTGTTACTCAATTTTACAGGTAGCAACACGTAGCACAAACTGGAGAGCTGTCTACAGCTCTCTGGCACACACAGCAGAACCTCAGAAGAGATTTTGAAATCACAGAAGTGTTCAGCTTCAGAGACATCATGTGGAGACTGTTCTTCCTGTTCATAGTGCCAAAATATTGCTCATTAGGACATGCTGACAACTTTTTTCTCAAAGGTGAGGAAAGGAGGGCATCTTTACACTCCATTAACTTCATCATAGGCATTGAGTTTGTCTTAGTAACAGAAATGTTACTCATCACTCCTGTAGTCAACAGAGCTCCATAAATGCGTATTCAGTCTTCTTGCTGCTTTTGCATTAAACGCAGGCACTGTGAGCTCATGTAATTGAGGTTACTTGTCCAGCCCTGCTAGGGTCTAGTTAGGATCTGCCACTTGAAGGACAGAAGCTGCTCAAATGTTGGTGGCCTCTAGAATGAAAGTGTCACCAGCAGTTACAAGGCAAGGCTACTCAGATCACAGGGAACTAGTTTGCAGCACTGGCAGGAAGGAAATTCTAGGTTGGTTTTTCTGGTTTGAGTTTTGGGTTAATCTTTTTGTTGCTGTTTGTTTGTTTTTGTTTTCTTTCAGGATGAGTAAATCTGACCTTCATTTGAAATGTGCCACTTCAAAGAAACACCATCTTGGAACACAATCAATGCCAGGCTGACTCATTAACAAATAAGCAAATAAAGGGTGTATCTCCATAAGGAGATGTTAATTTTCTCTCCCAAATATACTGCTATCCTTCCCATACATTCCACCTACCTTCCTGAAGACAGAGCCACATCTTTCAGAGCCATCAGAAGACTCTCCCCTTCCACGTACGCAAAAGATAAATTGACACATCCTACAGACAAAGAAATAAAATAGAGAAAAAAACCACCTTCATCAACTAAAATCTAGGGCAAATCCTGCCCCACCCAGAAGCACCTGCACAATGTGTAGCTGACCAGACTGTTCTGCTAAGCTCAGGACTGTGCTGCTGTACCTGGATAGCGATGCTCTCTGTCTCCATTCATCACCACCTCAGGAACTTGGCTCATTATTTTTGTTACCAGTCGTTCTGCCAGTTGTGAGATTCGCTTATGGTCATACTAGCAAAGAAACCAGAAAAGAGACAAAAACAAGTTTGACCTCACTCAAGCTGCTGTGTGCCACCAGCCAGGAGCACACTAAAGTAGCTGGGTTTGGTTAGACTAGGGAAAGAATGCACCTGAAACTTAAAAAACAATAGTGTGCTAAACTTTGCGTACTCTAGAGATTGTTTTAAAAGAGAATTACCAGTTTGGTCCTAGCTCACTCAGCCAAAAATATTCCAAACTATTCAGAAAGGACTATATATACCACCTGCCAAACTGGCTTTCATAAAAGCCCTGAATTCTTTGTGTTTAAAGACGAGTAATAAGTAAGAAGACACATTTTACAACACAAGAAAGGGTATCTATTATAGTAAGTGCCCCTTATTTTCCTAGGAGCTCTCAAACTCTGTAAAATAAAGACATGGACTAGCGAATTACCATGAACTCAGGTTTTACAACACATGCAATGAGAACTGCCCACATGCAGTGTCTTGTTCTACAGTAAAAACTAAGGTCACTTACACTGGAAAAGCAGTAAGGTCTGTACAGCTCTAGCGCACAGAAACAGCCAAGTGCACCCATGCAATTCAGCCTTTGTTTACACACTTGAAAAAGCTTTAGAAGAAAACAAGGCTCTCTCAAATATCATTTGATTTAGAAATGCCAAAACTGTGCCAGGCAAGGAAGAGAATTCAGGCTCTGCATGCTCGCAAGACTCTAATGAGGCTTCTATCACCACCCAGCTCAGACAGATCTCTGCATGTCTGCTAGGAAGAACCTTGATCCTCTGTGTACAGATGTCTGGCTTAAGTATCCTGTTGGCAGTATATTAAAGGATTTCTACATTCTAGGAATGCATTGGTGCCCACAAACAGATGCAACAGTACACAGAGGCTCAGACACCAGCCCTAGCAAATACACTTTACTGTCCAAGCCAGGAAAAAAAAATCATTCTTAGATGCAGACTGCAGTAAACTTGAACTTGTATATATTTAATAGGAATGATAATGGATTAGAAAGTCTTATTTTTTCAATATATATTACAAAAGCATGATTTATTCTGTTTCAAAGATGCTGCCAATACACGTGTGCAGAATGGAGACATGAGTACAAATGCTTTAAGCCTTACATCACTAAACCTGTCAACTGCAAACCTGCTGTAGAAAACCTGATTCAAACCTCTTCACAAAAAAAGAAGCTTAAGAAAGCTGAAAATCAACTCCCAATTACCAAAAAAATCCTTCAAGATCTCAAAACATTTACTTAATACTGTAACACAAGGAGCAAATTTAATTCACGCACATGGACACAAAAAGATCTAAGGAATCTAAAACCTAGCTGGCCCTGTTACATTACTTCCTGGAATCTAGGACAACTATCTTCTCCCACATACCTCCATCTCTTGCTGTGCCACTTCACATGCTGCCCCCAGGCCCACTGCTAGAGGAGTGGGCACAGTCCCGGACCGCAGTCCTCTCTCCTGGCCTCCCCCACTCTGCAGGGGTTCTAGCCTGACGCGTGGCCGACGGCGAACATAGATAGCACCAACCCCTTGAAAAGAAGGAAAGTAGGTTTAGTATACCTACGGTTCTGAAATTACGAAAAGGGACTCCAAAGTTTGGAAACACTCCTTATTTCCATAGCAAACACGTATTGGACACCTCAGTGGAGAAGAATACAGTGAGCACATACAGAAGCACAACAATTTCTAGGAAATGGTGTTTGTTCCCACTGTTCATGTTCCTTTTCATTCAGGCTCCCATAGCTTCAGCCATGGGAAAAGCTCAGTTTCTCCTGTGCTTCAGCCATGTAAGGTCTCAGTACTTCCATTCCCACAATTCCTGTGCACAGCTGGAGTTCATCCCTTTGCGCAAAATTCTTATGCACAGATATTTCATTGATGTTCCCTTACTGAATTCCAACTGAAAGCTTTACAAGAACTCCTTTCCCTGGATTACCAGGCCAGCACCAGTCCCAGCAGTCTTCTCCTTTTCTTCTCATTAGGGAGACTCATCAGTGGCACCAGTTTCCAACAAGTAGATTAGATGAGCCAGTTCTGACAGTCAGCCAATTTCACACTCTAGTCTCCTCCCCCAGAAATTATTTCCATGCCTTTGTGTGTCTTGGCATTCCTAACAAGTGACTGTTACCACAGGAGGCATGAGTGCAACTTCTGGTCATATTACTTAAGTAATTAGTTGAAAACTTAGTCCTCATCCAGAGACACATCCTCAGCTCTAGGGAGAGCTCATACAGAAAAAGAAGACATTGAAAAAATGCTGGTTTTGCCTTTTGTTTCTGAATAGCATATACATTAGAGCAAACCTGATTTCTGTCTTTTTACATCCAGTGTTATAAACTAAATGGACAGTGACAGTGACAATAGGTAAACCTTTACTATTTTGGAATCAACTAGAAAGTCCATAGCCAGATTTTAAGCCCCATTCTGCAAAGAAGATGCACAAATGGAATTGGGGGGAATAAGACATTGGAAGTAGACAACAACCAAAATTACTAAAAATTTAAAATTTCCAGTTACCTTTTGATCTCCTCATTGCAAGTTATATTTGGGTCTAGACTTTGACCTATAACTTCATTATTTCTCCTCAAGTGTTTCATTACCAATGCTGCTTCACACCAAGCAGATGACAAGAAGAAGCCACTCCTCCTAATGCTGCCACTATCATAAGATAATCATAAGATAGTGTTTCTTGCTTCCATGAAGCCACCTCACAACCCATAAGATCTACTTACTGCAACTCTTTGCCCAGCAGCAGTGCCTGAACTACTCTAAAGTCAGTCTAGCACCAGTCTTACAATAGTTTTCTACAGTCTAAGTAACAGTCACTATGACAGACAGGTTTGACTTCATACCTTCTAGAGTTACCTTAAGCTAGGCATGGAAACAAAAATTCTCTAGAAAAGCACTTTGCTAAGTACCTTTGGGACCATAAATTTTATGGCTACTGATGCTCATTAGATCAATTTTCATGTCATTGACATCCACAGGAATTTTACCAACTGCTTGTGCAGCATCTGTGTGGAAGAAAACCTTATGTGCACGGCAGAGCTCACCTGCAACAAAAACACAGAGCAAAAACACACATTATCTTATCTGCTCATCATGATTTCAGTGATTCCAGCAATTCGTCCAAAGCATCAGCTTATGGCAGGGACCAGTTCTACGGTGACAAAGGAAGAAATGGGTGCTGTCACATTTCTTTTACAGGGAAGTGTCTCAAGCTGTGTAGGAGGTAGTCCAGCTGACACCTTGCTGAGCAGCAGGTAAGACTACAGTGAATTTTTCCAGTTACAAAGTCTAAAAGTATTCTGTTATTAAGAAGTGAGATTGTTCCAAAACTCATACTCAGTACAAAGAGCTGCACAGGAGAGCTAAGTTTCCCCACAAGGATGATTCTACAGCTGGACAAATTCTGTTGTTGATTTTTTTCAGCTCAGCACCAGCTCAGCACAACACAACTTTATGTTCAAGTTCATAATTGCCAAGTATTTTTAGGGCATTTCTGCTATTTTCCAAGTATTGCAATACTCAGCTTCAAAAACATTCTTAGAATTGTCACTAGTCCCCACACATGCTGGTTACTGCCACCTGAGTCACAGAAGCCTGTAATGAACATTTCTGCATTCAAAACTGAAATGCACTAAGGAACAGAATAATGCACTCTTCATGGGCTGGGCAGTGAACTTACATTTTATTTATTTTTGTCATCCAAAAAACTCACAATGTTCACATCTTCCACAGAATCCATGCCCTGCAAAACTGCACCCCACACTTCTTTGCACATGTTCAGTGTGACCTTACATGGAACTTGTGCTCCTGTGGTCCAGCAAGAAAGGCACTGCCACTGCTAACATGGGGTCAACAGGCATCACGCTAACCAGGCCTTAAGTTAACTCCACAAGGCCCCAGGCCTGGGCTACGAGACCTGCTATCAATGTATTATCAGAACTGACTGTGAGAACTGAGCTTGGTACCAGGTGTCTCTGTCTGTCATTCAACCGTGGGACAACAGTAACGTCCTTGACAATATAATCACAGGAGGAAAACAACCCTGGTTCTCCAGCTCATCCTTCACCTGCTTTGACAGACTGCTTTGAGGTAACTCCATCTGCCGGTTCAGAGCCTGGCTCACCCCCTCCCTGCCTCGTGTTTCAGTAACCTCACTCTTCAGTCACCTTTTGACCTCCAAACCAATTGTTCATGATGTTACATGATAATACTGGGGAGGAAGAGGTGTCCAAGTGGTCCTCACCATCCCTTGCACATTTCTCCTGTTAAACACTACAAGTGCTCAACCTGTATAGTATGTAAACACCATCTGGCCAGTCACTCTGTGCAATTTTTCCATTTATTGTACAATTCAGAATGAAACCAGAAACACTACAGCTGATCTGTACAAGGCTGGAATTGCTGCAATATTCACTGTAAAAATACTGATTTTTGTTTCATTTCCCTTTTAAAATATGTTTTTATTTGGGACAGCACTACTATTTATTCCTCAACTAAAGGCTATAAACTGAAGGAGGGGAAATTCAGATTGGAGATTATGAGGAAGTTCTTTACCCAGAGAGTGGTTAGGCACTGGCCCAGGTTGCCCAGAGAGGTTGTGGCTGTCCCATCCCTGGCAGTGTTCAAGGCCAGGCTGGATGCAGCCCTGGGTGACCTGGTCTAGTGACTGGCATCCCTGCTCAGTGTGGGGAGGTTGGAACTAGATGATCTTTAGGGTCCCTTCCAACCTGGCCATTCTATGATTCTACGATTAACTACACTACACCTAATCTTTTGCATTAGTAGCACTTTGCTATGAAAACATTAAGTCACATGAAGCAGAAGCCACACTAGCTGGCATCTGGATGCCACGGTGTACTTACCAATGTTATGAATTGGCTGTTTCACTCCTATTTCATTATTCACTGTCATGACAGAAACCAAAGTTGTATCTGGCTGGAAGGCAGCCTCCAACTCCTAGTGAAATATTCAAATGGACAGAAGTTGTGACTAACAGGACAAGCAAGATTCCTGTGCACACCCTCAATCTGCTAGCACATCTTAAGTACCAGCCCCCTCACTCGCAACAGATCCTTGAGTTCTGACCAATAGTCGCGGTGAGAGCACTAATCCACGTGAATGCAGAATTCCCACAGGAAGAGGAGGAGAATCAATTGCACTTCTATGTACCCTAACCCTGGCACACACTGTGCCACCTGAATTTCTTAAATCAAGTCAGAACAGGCTTTTGCTGTCTTATATATTCCTCTGAACCTTTTCCTTTAATGAATTAACAACCTACAAAACAGCTTAAAGCCACATCTAGACAAAAGGAGGTTGGCTCTCAAGGAACATACAAGAATATACAAGAAAGCATCATGCAAAGGAGTCTGCCAGCAAAGTTCTTAGAGAGCATGACTAACACTTCTGTGCTTGCAGGCCTGGTCCCACCACCCCAGCACATACACTCAACATCCCTCCATGCCAGAAGGCTGGGCTAGAAATGAAACTGATGCTGTCCTGTAGTACAGGACACAAACAAGGAAATACACATAGAACTTCTAAATGTCAGGACTGTGGCCAATAGACCCAGGAGGGTCTGTGCATGGAGAGCAATCGGGAGGGCATATTGCAATCACTGTCTGATGCCTCGAGTACCTCAAGTCATGAAAGCTCAATGCCAATTCCTGTACCAAAGACAGCTCCTGCTAGTCACCTACAAGGCACCCTGTAGGGTATTCAACAGCTCCGCTGCATGAGTGTGAATGACAGCAGGTGAAGGGTGGGATTAAACAGATGATGAAATCAATGTTTTGGCTGAAAGTCTAGAGCACTAGACAGAACAAAAACTCCTTCTCCAGCTGTGATGGAGATTTGACTACGACTCTCATTCTACCTTGTAATATTTATCATCTTTTCCTGTTTAGCATCATCTTTAGCATCAATTTGAAGCAAAAATCTCCTCTATTTCCACTTTCTTTTTGTCAGCAAACAACTTACCTTCAAATCTATGAGTCCATTTTTTTTAACAGGTAGGTAAGTGACCTGAAATCCTTCTGCCTCCAGGGAACGGCAAGAATCCAACACGCATTTGTGCTCTGTCTGTGTAGTAATGATATGCTTTTTTCTGGATTTATAGAACCTTGCAACACCCTGTCAGCACAATTCATGAACAAGAAATTTGCCATTAAGACCACTGAAGAAAACAAGCTTCACTCAAAATCATCAGAAACAAGAAATTACTGGTTAGATGTAATGTATTTTGATCTTGTTTGCCCCGAAGTCATGAATCTCAAAGGTACTGACACGTGAGTCACGCTACATATTTCCATCAGCACCCGTTTTTCAAGAAGCCTGTGAAAAATGTTAACTGATGTAAGTTCTAGACACTATTAACAGAAATACTTCTCTAAAAACATTTGCAATGGAGTCATATACAATGAGAAGTCTGAACAACTAGATACTAAAGATTAAAACACTACCTAGTCTTAGCCAGAGAAGTTTGTAATCAGCATCTCCACTGTATTTCATTATAAAGATTTTAATTACATAAGTAGAAGGACTGTATTTGGTTCATGTAAGGTAAACACTGAGTATTATATTCTCGCCTCAAAAATGTATCGTGCACACCAAAACATCCCAGTATTTGCTCCATGTATGTAGCAGAATACCACAGTGAATAAATACAGAAATGCAAATATTTGCTAACCAAGCCAACACATTAACATTTAAACTGTTGAAAGACACATTAAGGTCTTAAAAGCATAATTTTAACTTAATAAATAACTATCACTATGAACGCTTTACCTTAATTGCCATATTATTTGATTCTGTTGCGCCACTAGTAAAGATGATTTCCCTTGAATCAGCTCCTATTAAATTTGCAACTTGCTGTTTAAAAAGAAATACAACTATTATTTGTTAAGATAAAATAACAGTGAATTCACCACAGTGAAACACATGCAAAGTGTTTTTAAGAATATCCCCGAGCCTCAAAAGGACTACAGCTAGTATTGAACAAAGTTATGCCACAGGTACAATAGTCTTGAGTATCTGCAATAATACAAAATACATAAGGAATTCAAGAGTCACTAGCAGTAGTGGTATGAAGCATTACCCTGTCATAAAAGAATATAAAAGTTAAGCAGACAAAATCCCTGTATATATTATTTTTAAAAAAGCTTACAACGACTCATACCTAAGATTAGGAGAATGATAAAGTATGAAGTTAGTTCAACTACTGCAGCAGCATCATTGTGTCCTCAGGAAACTAAAAATCTAAGGCACCTTTGCCTAAAGTATTAGTTTCTGCCATTTCAGTTGCTCTAATATAATTTCTTCTTGCCATAAAGCTGCTAAGCAAAGAAGACCCTGCTAAACCCAGCTCACACAGAGCTAACCAACTGCAACAGTTTTATTACTGCTTTTGAATTTTCTTTTGACACTGAATTTCCTGGCCATCAGGAAGGAAGATCAGTCTGGCTGCACAGAGCCAACAACTCACCTGCCTCGCCTTCTCCACGGCGGCCTCACTCTCCCAGCCATAGGCATGGGTCCTGGAGTGGGGGTTGCCATAGTAGGCTGTCAGGTATGGAAGCATGCTGTCCAGGACTCTGGGATCCTGTGGGACACATCATGCAGCCTTAGAAAAAGATAAGGGAAAGCAGCTCTGCTCCCTCAATACTCACACACCCTCCCTCTGCCCAGGATTCACAGCACTTCTGCTGCAGTCTCTTCATTTAGCTCTAGTCAATCTCAAAAGCTTTAGGATATCACACGTTATATCAACACTGCCTCGAATACCCAGCAGTTATGTTCTGTGCTCTCACGTGTAACCTTGGCCTCCATCAAGATAAACACAGAAGAATGGTACTTTCTGAGCATAAGAAATACAAGGTCTTAAAAAGTCAAGAAAAATGACACAGCTAAGTATCCTGGTTAAATGACTCTCTTGCTGCCCCTCAAAGCAATACTCATCCCCACAGACGTCAGTGGAAGCTCCAACGCAGCCCTGCCTGTGCTCCCACCCCGCAGCACCCAAGGATAGGAAAGGAGGTCCCGAGCCTGCACCCCCTCTGGGATGCAGCGGGAGAGTCGAGGGCGATGAAACCGTCGCGACACAGTCAAAAGGCTGCCCTCGATACCTCCGCGCCCTCCGTGGCAGTCAACTTCAGATGACGCTGCTTTCCCGGGGACAAGCCAAAAGCGCAGGAGGCCCAAGACTCGGGCAACACGGAAGGGCCCCACAAACAACGTCTATTTCTCCCATTCCCCCCTGTGCCTCTTGCTTTTTCGGGGGCCGGCGAGTTCGGGGGAAGCAGCAGCTGCAGCGCGGGAAGCCATGAGGCGTGGGCACCACGGCCCGCAGATAGACCGGGACCTGGCCCCTTACCAGCGGGGTAGTGGCCTGAACGTCCATGTAGAGCGGCCGCGGGGCGCCGCCTCCATCGCCTCCTCGCCCTGAGGGGATGGAGGGGGAGAAAGAGAAGGAGGACAAGCCGTCATCAGGCGACAGCGGGAGCGACGATGACCGAACTCCGCCGGCCGGTCCCGCGCAGACAGAGGTCTTACTCGGTTCCGGTGCCGGTCGCGGCGCTACCGCCGAGAGCTGCCGGGGGGCTACGGCCCCCCGCGGGGCCGCTAGGCGCCGCCACAACAGCATGGCGACGTCCCGGGACGCTGCGGCTGTCCTCTCCTTCCGGTGACGTCAAGGCCCGCGCCGGAAGTGGAGGCTGCTACGGGCAGCAGCAGAGGGTGCGGAGTGGCCGGAGATAGCGAGGTACGGGTGTGGGGTGTTAGTCCTCACCGCTCCGCACGGGCCTGGATGTCTGCGGTGGGGACTTGGCTCTCCTGGTGAGAGAAGGGGACGGGTGGGCTGGGACGCGGCGCGACCGAAGCACCCCTGAGGTGAAGTTGGTGTTGAGGGCCCTGGAGCGCCGGGGGCGAGGCCGTGCGCGGAGGCAGAGGCCACCCCTCCCAGCGAATCCCGGCCTTGGCCTCTGGACGGGCAGGTTTGGCGCCCCGCTCCGCTGCCTCCGAGGTCAGCGGCAGCTCGGGAGGACGGGCCCAGCAAGGGAGACTTTGCTTGGTGGCGCCGCTCACCGGCACGTGAAGAGCACAGTGAGGTCCTGAAACAGCCCTTGAAGACATAGAGGTGCTCACAGGGGCTTGCTGAGGGAGAAACGGAGCTGTCATCAAGGCACTGGCGCTCCGTCCTAGTTTCTTCCTACTTGACAGGCAAGGAAGCGAGTCTGAAAGCCTGCAAAGCCTCTGCGGAGCACTATGCTTATGAGAGGCTCTGAAAGATGCAGACCTGCCCTCCAGCCCAGTTTGGTTATCGAGCCATGTTAGACAAAGCAGTAAATCCATATATTTTTTTGTGCTTTCCTTCCTAGATGCCTGTGACAGTGGGCCCGTATGGGCAATCGCAGCCCAGCTGCTTTGACAGAGTAAAGATGGGTTTCATGATGGGCTTTGCAGTGGGCATGGCAGCAGGAGCAATGTTTGGCACCTTTTCCTGCCTCAGGTATGCCAAGGAAATGGCTTCTGTGGACAGGTTATGACAGAGATAGCCAGAGAGAAATGCTCCTGCTCTGGGATTGTGAAGGGAGGTGTGGGCCTGGCCTTGTGCTGTGACATAGGTCAAAATTTGCCAGCAGCTCTGAATTATCCACAGTTTTAAGAGCCTGCTGACAGCCTGGACTCAAATGGGAAAGTCTGGCAATGGTGGAGCATTGCTTCTGGGTCAGCTGCAGACAAGGAGGTTGAAGTTTCACAGACCTTTTCCTGCCACTTGTGAGGTTGCCTTGGGAAGCTGAAGCTGTGGAAGTTCAGCTCTAGGAGGAGCTGGATGAAGTGTCTGTGCAGATACGTGTGCAGCCCTCCCCTTGCTCTAAAGCTTCCTGAGGTACTTACTCAGCGAGCTCTCAGATATCTGTATTGTGGTTGCATTGAGTCCCCTCCGCTTGCACCAAGTCCATTATGGTACTGACCCCAACTCTTAATTGCAGGAGTGTAGGCAAAACCATGGCTGGCACTAGCACAATCCCCATTGGGAATCAGAGAGGGACAGTATTCCACTTTCCCTTAGTACTCTCTGGCATGTCAGCACAGAAACAAACGGTGTTCACTGCTCCAGGTTAGCTCTTGTGCTGCTCACTGACTTTTTGGCACACATCATCCATGAAAAGGAATTTCTGAAATAAGCTCTTTCATATTCTGCAGAACTCTTTGTGCTTGAGGTTTTTGAATCTGTGATTAAATGTGGGCAAGATGTGGTAGTCAGCTAAAAGAATGAATAGGCAAAGTCTAATCTGATGGAGTTTAGAAGTTTTCTGATTTCTCTGTAATTCTGAAGTGGTACAATGCTAGCAGAAAATAGAGATTTAGTGTTGTCCTGGTTTGGGCTGGAGCAGAATTAATTCTGCTAAGATGGTATTGCTTCTAGCCAGGGTTCCTTTAGAAGTGACTGTATTCCTCTGAAAGCTGGCAGTATGTTTTCAGAACACATTATCATCTTCTAATAGCTTAAGGCTGAATGTTTGGGTTACAGCCTGAGAATTGGAATGTCAACTTTTCTGTTGCTTTGCTGAGAAGTCAGGGGGTGTGCAGGGTGAGAGCGTACACCTATAGGAAGGAGACAGACAAGGCAGGTCACCCCAAACTGACCAACTGAGTATTCCATTTCATACATGTCATGCTCGGTATAAATTTAGGGGGGCCGTTCCCCCTTCTCTCTCTCTTCTTCGCCTTTCTGGCAGCCCTGCCTGGCACTGCAGCTTTGCTGCTTCCGCGCTTCTGAGTCCAGGCCTCCAGGGTCCAGCTTCCTCCCTTTCTTCCCCCCCCGGGGGAGTTTAGCCTTTTCCAATCCACAAGTCGCATTATTTCATCCAAACCATAACAAGTGTATTTAGAGGAAGCAGTGACAGTGGTTCTGTTGGACTCTAATGGCACAGGTCAATTACTTCTGCTGTGCCATTTTTGAGAATCTCCATGTTTTAAAAATCAATTGCATTGAATTCCTTTGACTCTACAGTCACTGTTGTGCTTAAAAACCAAGTTTAGGAGAGCTTTCTGAGAACAAACAATTATTTTTGTTTCAGTCTGATCTCAGATGAATGGGAACTGGGGAACAGAAATGCCTCTGGACACTTCCAGGCCTTTCTGATCTCTCCCATATTAAGTATGTGGTGTCAGTGGTAGGAAGTTAGTTTACAATATGGCTTTAAGACAGTAGTATTGAAATACTGCCAGACAGGATGGTAATACCACAGCTCAGACCCTTTTTATTCTCTGGCAAGTCAAATACTTGGACAGCACATACTTTTCCCCTAGTTAAAGAGTATTTTGGGGCACTAGCAGGTGAAGCTGTTCCTGCCAGTGCCATGGTAGGAGGGTACAGAATCAGCTGGGGCTACTGCAGGAAAAAAACTACACACGGGTCGTTGGTGAGGGTCACTCAAGGGCCCCAAGGAGAACAGCTCTGTGTTACTTTCAGTAGCCAGTTGCCTTGCAGAGGCAGAAGGGACCATTTTAAGTTTACACTGAAGAGGAGGTGTTTGATTTGGGCACTCAGGCAACCATTAGCTGGATGTATCTGATGTTTTCTGCTGCACGTTCATTACCTGCCAGGCTTCAGCTTTTACCTAACTCCTGTGTTTTCCTTTCTTCAGGATTGGCATGAGAGGACGAGAGCTGATGGGTGGAGTTGGCAAAACAATGATGCAGAGTGGTGGAACCTTTGGGACATTCATGGCTATTGGTATGGGAATCCGCTGCTGAGCTGTAGCTTGGGCTTTGTTGAGGAGTGCCCCTGCTGGGCTATGCCTCTGCTGTACACTAATAAAACCACCTGGAGCTGAGAGCTCCTGGTGAACCAGGGAAGCACCATTCTCCTTCCTCTGCTGATTGTAAACCTGATTTTTACCAAATTTCTACTTTCCTCCCATCTCCTACTCTCATGACAAGATTAATCCTTTGTACTACATTAAAGCTCCTCTTTCACAGACATAAGTGCAGCACACACGCTTTTCCATTACTTGGGCAGTTTGCATTTCCCAGCTGTAGAGGTGTTCCATTGCATTCGCACAGTTCCTGAGTCTAGCAGAGTTACTCTGTAGCTAATACATATCAACTATCGAATTTCTCTGCTCTTGGAAAAATAGGTGGGTGGAAACCAGCTCCATTCCAGAGTTCTAGGTAGTATAGGGTAAATGCCCTCACAGGGAGCAAGGGATGCTAGATTTTGCAAATAAGGGCAAGCTACAGCCACTCGGGCACCTTCTTACAGTGTGTGAGTGCAGGATGCAGTCAGGGAACAGCACAGCTATGGGTACAGCTGTGCTGCTAGAGCTGGAAATCATCAGAGTGCTGAAAAATGGAGAACCACTGCTGTCCCATGACAGCCAGAAGTGATTTGTGATGAGAGTTAACACCAGAAATGGGAGATGTAACCTCCCCCTTGGGCCTTGAGCAATGCCCTTCTAGGAAGAGAAGTCCCCTCAGGATGAGCTGTGACCAGCATGCAACAGCACAGCTTCACTGCACTGCCTGTGCCAGCTATGAAGGGTGCAATGTTACACCATGGGTGAGGCACAGGGCTCTGCTACACAGCCAGCAGCCAGCAAGAGAACTTAACCCTGAAAAAAGCCAGGAAGGGGCTTCACCAGCAGGAGCTGCACTGCCAGAAACAAGTCTTTTCCTATGCTCTGCCTTAAGGGCTCTGCAAGGTGCTTAACACTTCCCAGCGAACAATAGAGGATCGCTTCCCTCCACCCATCTCTTTGGTGTTGCCTACAGCTGAACTAGGTTTTAGTTCAGTGCTGCAATCTCCTGTTACAAAGCCTTTTGAAACAAGGCTTCTCTTTGCTCTGCTTTTATTTCTGTTTAAGGATAGGACAGGTTAGCAGCACAAGAACCTGAAACGGCAGCTAGACAACCTTTACCTAGTACAAGTGCAGTTTATCCATGTTGTAAGGGAGAAATAGATACACCACTGACCACCTGCTCTAACTGCTCTCATGGAGCTCAGGAACCTTCAGGAGAGGCTGCACCAATGACAACCAAGTCAAGCAACATAGCTGCTCTGGCACAGCTCAAGTTTTACTCTAACTGGCACTACTGGATTAAAAATGCCAACTAAAAAACTTCAAGCAAAAATAGAGCAGCTTTGCTTGGCTTTCTTCAGCTCTGCCACCCTCCTGTAGTACATTCCTGCCTCCTTCTCCTATCTGCCTTTATACCAACCCCAGCTGACCAGTCCCATTCCCTCCCAGCTCCTCCCTGGATTTCTGGAGTCTCCTACCCTGCTGCAGCTCAGCCACAGCTGCAGAGACCCCAAACAGCTAGAGGCCAGGTCACCACCACATTCCATCATTGAGCACTGGTAGCATCCCATGAGCCGATTTCCACCCACCTGAGTGGAACTTACACTCCACACCTTTGTCAAATCCAGCCTTTATAGCTAGTGGTCACAAGGGACTGGGAGGTAGGACAGGGATACCAAGAGGTCAACCCCACTAGGGCAGGCTTCCCTACAGAAACCAGACTAAAAGGTAATAGAAATTACTGCTCTATTTTCATGATTCACAGCCATTTCTGAAAGATGGAGGTGGGCAGGGGAGTGACCTCTGGAATGAATGTGCAGCAGGCTTCAGACAGAGCAAGAATCACCCACCACCTGTACAGACAGAAAACCCACTGGCCCTTAGCAAAAGTACACAGAGGGTTCCCAACAGCAGGAACCAGTTTCTACACTTTATCCTGGAGGAGAGGCATTACAAACATCTACCACTGCACAGCAGCTATCACTCACCTCCAACCTACACTGCTTAAGTCACATTAGGAGAGCAGAGAAATAAAGCTTCTTGAAGGCCTTTTAAAGAGAATTTTATTTGAGTGGTTCTTACAAAGATCGTTGCAATATGAAAGTCTTTGATAGAAATATCAAGCTGTCTTGTCAAACACACTGAAGTAACCCAAAAATATATTTCAGAGCTCACAGAGCTTAAAAAGAGCAAAGATTATACGCAACCAGAACAAAACACCTTTCTGTATTTCCTACTAATGTTCAAACTCGGCTGAAATCCTTCAACTGTGCCACACTGCCTACAAAGAAACTGGTCTGGAAATGCAGAGATCGTTTTGTTTGGAAACTTAAAGACACACCTCACACAGTATTTACAAAACCTTTACAGATACATTAATCAAAAATTACCATCAAGAACTAAAACCCCTCAGTCCTTCCATTCTTACCAATTATTCAGCATAAAGCAAGCTGAATAGCTGTCCAGAGCCAGCGTTTTGAATTGTCCATTTATACAGAACACAAAGCCTGTCTCTTCAGAGTCTCTCCGATATTAACCTTTAGCAGTTCACCTACATTTAGTGAAATGTCAAATGCAATTGCTGCATTAAAAGAAAGGCTTGTGAAACATTAAAAATGTCATTATGTCCCATCTGCCTTTTACAGAGAACTTGTTTTCTATGAGCTACTTCTCAGTTCCTACAGATCACCTTAGTAAATGTACAAGAATTACAAGGCAGAACAAGAAGTCAACAGCTTTGTATACAGTGGAAATGCTAGTAAGGGAGAATGAACACACTGCATTTCTGCTTATTTCATTTTATTTTTAAAGATAGCAGGAAGTGTACACAAAATGACATTAAATCCTTTCCTTTAGTTTTATCTAAATAAAAGATAACTCAATCTTCCTCCAAAAAATAACTATGTACAAAACTGACTAAATCCATCCTCATCGTCGAACAGGAACCAGTAGTTGGGTTGCAGTCATAGAGTCTGGGAAAAGGCTGTGATACGTTGGAAGAGGTACATACGCTGCTGTAATCATTTTACCTAATCAGAAGATTTAAAAAAAAAAAGTAAATAACTCAGTATTTGACTATTTCTGTCATTAATGACTAAAGGTAGGTCTCTACAAGAAGTGCACTCACCTGCAAACCACCTCCCATGCAGCGCATTTACAGCTGCAATGGCAGCAGCAATCGAAGGACATTTGACATACACATTACCCTGGAATACAGAAGAGTTACAGTGTGAGGAGCCTGTGAAACATCCCACAGCATCATCCCTAGCATGGCTGTGACCCAGACCAACCTGCCTCACTATGCTCCTGCTGGTACTGCCTGGTAATGAAGCCTGAGAATAGAGAGCCCTGGCCTGGTTTGGAATGACGAGGCTTATACCAACCAGACTAACAGTTAACTTAGCATCAAATTTTTCTAAACAGGAATTTGCAAAACAGACCAAAAGTGAGCTAAATCTGAAATCAACAAGTAATAGACTGCTTCCTTGCATGTGGTAACTCTTCCAGGAGAGGCTCCTGATTAGAAATCTCACATGGAACAAAAAAGCACAAAGAGTAAATGGAGTTCTGTAAATAATCAACCACAAATGCGTGACTAGAAATGCAAGTTCACAGTCTGGTTTTCAGAGGAATTAAGCACTCCTCAGGGCAGGAAGCATGAATTTCAGCATCTGTCTGTCTTTACTTGAACAAGGCCTGAGACAAAGAGAGAAGGCCCACCACAACAGAGCAAGAAGGGCCTAAGATGATACCCAATGTGAATGACAGACTGATCTTAACTGTGCCAGACACCTGAAGTTTTCTATCTGCAAATTAAGCACTAAATCAGCTTACTACAGAGTACTGCAATGTTCACATTTAACAACTGCAAGACTTATGGACAACCACAGTTAGCCTGTACAAACTCTTCCCACTGTGATCTAACTCATTCCTTCTCAGAGGGGAAATGTGCCATCAGGGGCTTGATGTTGAAGCCACTGAACAATTAACAGGCACTGTTTTGTTCTCAGACTACTCCTGCTTAAGCCTTGAAATGAGATACAGCAACATAAAGCTTTAGCGGTCCTCAGAACACCACAGTTGTGGTACACAGGACCACAGTTGGGACAGCAGTCTTTTCACCCACAACAAATCACATCTTCACGGACGATGACCGAGAGCCCTGAGCCTAGCAAGTCCAGCTGTCTGGGAAAGAGCCCTAAAAAGATGAGAGCTGAAAACACTCAGCATATAACATGACCAGCATTTAAAACAGCCTGGACATGACCAGCCTAGAAAACAGAACAGCGCAGCAAAAACCTGCATTCAAACACAGTATTTTTAAGTATCAGTGGGTAAATCCGTGCCTGTGTTACTGTGACAAAATGGATTTTATGTTGCCAACAGCTGATTCATGATATAGTAGCTGTAGCTTTTCCTTTTAAATCCACTTGCTGATCTGAACCAGATTTGCAGCTTTATGTGCTCATAACCCATGTGAGGTATGTTGAGGGCTGCTGCATTTTAGGCAGGGGGGATAGGGGGGTGGTGATTGTGTTTTGGTGGCTGACTGCATGTGGGTTTCTTTTGTTATTGGGTTGTTTTTTCTTCCTCTCTATTAAAGGCCGCTGTGTTTTCTTTAAGATAAGTAACAGACTAATACAGTGTAGGGAAGGTTTCTACCTCCCCTCAGCCCAGTGGTCCAGCAGCACTGATCTTGACAATTAGAAAGTGATAGGAAAGATTTTATGTTGTTTTTTGAGATTGCAGCTCATCTCTAATATCTCAGTAATCCACGTGAAAGGGTTCTGAGTGACACAAGTCTTCTGGACAAGCAGCACAAGGATGAAAAAGGTTTTTGAGTGCCAAGTGCATTACCAGGGCAGATCGATCCCATCTAAGCAATACTGAAAGAGACAGCAGTGTAGGTTTCAGGCTCACATAACAGAACGGGACATGACAGGACACTTGCAGGGTTAAAAATGGTTTCAAATCAATCTGACTTCAAGAGTATTTGAAAACTACTTCAGTTTAGGCAGTGAATTTTACATAACAGGGGTAAAAGAAGGCCAAATATCTTTACAGACCTTTCACAGTTTATATTCTAAGAGCCAAATGAAATACAGGGGAGAGAGATAACTAGTCTGGGGACTGTGTGACAAAGTCAACACCAAGAAAGATGTATTAGCCTTTTGAAGATGCAGGCTGAGAGTTCCTCAAACAAGCATCAACCTAAGTCTGCATCAGTAGCCCTTCTCCTCCCCTCTTTTAACTCTAGGCACTCCTACTGTACACTGCAAGACTAACATTACTAGTGAGCACAACTGTTTCTGAACATAGGATCAGGCACACATTTAACTACTTATCTGGTAAGACAAGGGGTAACTGTTTTAAACTGAAAGCAGTTTTAGATTAGATGTAAAGAAGTTCTTCACTGTAAGGGCAGTGAGAGACTGGAATAGGTTGCCTAGAGAAGCTGTGGATGCCCCACGTGTGGAGGATTTCAAGGCCAGGCTGGACAGGGCTTTGTGCAGTCTGGTATAATGGAAGGTGTCCCTGCCCATGGCTGGAACTACATGGTCCTCATTAAGGTCCCTTCCAACTCAAACCCCATTCTGTGATTCAGTGATCTCAGGTCTGCAGAAGCAGGGTGTCTTTTGTGCTAAAGCCTGTACTCTCTAGAAAGAGAGGGAACTTCAAGTCCCTGGCTTTTGGGAAATGCATAGCTTAAGAGAAAAGCCAAATGTGACAAAGTAACTACTCTTCAGGAGGGAACCACCCACATGCTGCAAAAACTGTGAAGTAACCTCAAGACATTTAGATTCAGGTTGGGTGGGGCTGGGGGGAGCAGAAAAACAGTACAAAGCAACAAAGCTCCTAAAAGCTGCTCTATGTCTCTATGGAAGCAGGCATACCTGAGCCGAGTTTTTGTCTACATAGATGTGGATAACTCCTCCATGTTTGTTACATTCCTCAATCACATCATCTTTAATTTCTGTATCCCAGCCAGCTTCTTCTTCACTGTACAGAGCGAAGAACAGGACAAAAATAGGATTGTTATCACCAACAAAACCCACCCTAAATCCCATCAAAAACCCCTCTGCAACACTTCATTCCTTTCTCAGATGTTAAGTCATGAACAAATGCCACACAGACAGACAGTTATCAAACACTTACGTTTGAGGGTTAAACATGTTGGAAAGCTGGAAGCACTGTGTTGCAAGTGGTGGTACAGAAGCAGCTGCAGCCAGAACTGTTGTAATGGGGGGAAAAAAGTTTAGAAAACAAAAGGGCAATAGTACAGTAAAAAACCACTAAGAACCCACTACACTACTGCTCCAATTTCAGTGAGTATCTATCTATTCTTTAAAAGCCCAACATTCAGCAATAATCACAACACTTCTAACTAAAAATTGAAGGCAGGAAAGCAAAACTTTTTAGCTAGACATGATCTACTATAGAAACATTTTAAATTGATCAATACAGAAAATAGCATAGATGAACTACAATTGAAGCAGAAAAGTGAAAGATAGATGTGCTGGAAGAATAGCACAGCAAGGTGTAGGCAGTCCAGGAGGCTCCTGGAGTTTATGGAGGACAACCTTTTGGCACAGGTTCTAGAGGAACCAACTAGGGACAATATGCACTGCTAGACCTGCTCCTGACTAATGAAGAAAACCTCATTAAAGAGGTGGAGATAGAGGGGAGTCTAGGGTGTTGTGACCATGCCTTAGTCAGGTTCGTAATCACTAGAAGCACAGGCATGGCACAGAGTAAGGTAAGGGCTTTGAATTTCAGGAAGGCAAACTTCCAGCTGTTAAGAGACTTGATGGGAGAGGTCCCCTGGGACACTGTCCTTAGGGACAAAGGAACCCACCAGAGTTGGCAGCTCTTCAAAGATACACTGATTAGAGCACAAGAAATTTCCATCCTTCTCTGTAAGAAATCAAGCAGGGCAGGAGGAAGACCGGTGTGGCTAAATAATGATCTGCTTCTTGAGATGAGGCATAAGAATGAAATGCACAGGCTTTGGAAGCAGGGACAAGTGGCCTGGGATGAGTACAGGGAAATGGTTAGGAAGTGTAGGA
>VWZO01009448.1:660-23062 GCA_013396975.1 Bucco capensis | reverse complement strand
GAGGGGAAATTTAGATTGGAGATTATGAGGAAGTTCTTTGCCCAGAGAGTGGTTAGGCACTGGCACAGGTTGCCCAGGGAGGTTGTGTATGCCCCATCCCTGGCAGTGTTCAAGGCCAGGCTGGATGCGGCCCTGGGTGACCTGGTCTAGTGATTGGCATCCCTGCTCAGTGTGGGGAGGTTGAAACTAGATGATCTTTAGGGTCCCTTCCAACCTGAGCCATTCTATGATTCTATGATCTGCCAAAATCAAGGTTTCAATTTAAACATTTAAATGCAGATACATACATCTAAAAATTCTGTCCAATTTGTCTGCCAGCAGCACCTTTAATTTTTTTTCTCCTCATGGAAGCCATGGAAGTAGCTTCCTCACAGTAAGTGACAGACATCTTTGAGAAATCTCAAAATGTACGTTAAGGACACTGAATTATCCTTCAAAAAACTATATCCATGCTTTTGCGCCTTAGAAATGCATAATGTAGAAAATATGTGACAACTAAAATCATAAACATTTTAACTGCAGAAGAGATCTATACTCTTTCCCAATAACTACCAAGTTCTTATTGTTGCTTATCATTAAAGAGAATCACTGCCCTACAGGCTGTCCTTTCCATAGGCTGCAAGTTTCTGTTCATTTAGCTGAAATACCAGCCACCCTCTCTTTACATATGTAGGCATTAAGGGTTGCAGAGAATAAGGCAATGACTAATCCAGGGACCGTAATCCCTTCTGAGACAGTCATCTCAGACAACTCTGCTAGTCCCTACCTCTAAGGCAGGAAAAACCCCAAATCCAACCACATCTAAACCCACAAACAAACCCAAAAACACTCACTCTGTTTTCTAGGACTAATACATGGCTGGAGAATGTTACAAACACTGCGGAAGTGTTTAACATACATTGCTATTTTCAGCCACTAACCAATACAAGGGTACAACTCCTATGGACACAAATACAACACAATTTCTCAGGCTGCTGGCAAACTATACCAGAAGCACTTCACTCAGACATCTGCAACCAAACCTACTGGTGACAAGTTCTATCAAATGTCAGTTTACCTTCATTCTGCTGAGACAGTCTGGTCTGCAAATCTAAACGAAAACAGACAGAAGTTCATTAGTATGCTTACTAGCATCACTGTATCCTTACCTGCCAGGCAGGTGGTTCAGGTTGTGCTTGGGGTTAAAAGCTTGTTCAAATACCTCAACCCACTCTCACTGTTCCTCTCTAGTTTCATTAATTTCAGTTTCTCAGCTAGAATATTCTGTACTTGAATAAATATTCCATGACCACAAAGGTAAGGAAATTTCAAAGAGAAACAATACCTCAGAAGGAAAGATGTGATCGTGTCCTTTAATTCAACATATTATTTCCTCCTTGCCTTTGCTGTGCTTGAACACTTTGTAAGACATATTTTGTTTCATGAGAAAATTACAGCAATTCTTACAGGCATTAGAAGTTTGGCATCTTTACTAACAGAAAGCATTTAAGCACACAATTACACAAATCTGATATTCCTAAAGCAGTTACCAAATTTAATCTCAAGTGGAGCAAGCCGATAATTCATCTTTTCATATAAATGTCATAATGACAAGTTACTTTTTTTCAAATTCAAAACTTTTTCAAATGTTCAGAATGCTTAATTTGTCAAGAAAAAAAACCTGTTTAACAACATATGGCTATCCCATTTTGAAGTAATGGAAACATGACAAATGCAGACCTTAATCATTTCCAAGTATATGACTCCGATATTCAAGAAAACTTCAGAACGCAAGAAATAATGCAAGTGTAAGCCTCTTCACTTGTTTCAATTTAATTTGCCTAAACACAGAGAGTTAGAAGACTAAAGTTCACTATCATGCCCTGGTTCGGAAAGCAGCAAGGTGATGAACTTGTATTTCCGGATAAGCTTGGAAGCTTACTTGGGGTTCAAGAAGGTATCAATATACTTTCCCTTTCTGATAAACCCTGGTCCACAAACAGAGATGAACAACACAAGTCAGGTTTTTACTCTAAGTATTACGCAGTGAGAGCTCTAAAAACAGGATTTCTTCAAGTGCCTTTCCAAGTGACTTCCACAAAAGAACACACACTGGGAACTAGCTTAAAAGGTAAGATATGGAAGATGCCAGCTATCGAGACTAAGCTGTAATAAGACCTGGCTATATCTAGCATGTTTTCCATCTGTATCTGAACACAAAGAAATCCTGAACTCCATGGAGTGAGAAATACCATAACAGGGAATGCTATCTTAGACTGTGTCCTCTAGAGAAGCATATAACTGATTACCTAGTTAATTACTACTCAAACTTTTTTGTAAACAAATGTGTTTTGAAAATAATAGTAAAACCCCAATCTCCTCAATTAGCCTACTTAGATAAGGACACAGGTTTCTCCTCCTGCAATTCTGACACAATTACACATTGTGTCATGAAGCTCAACTCACCACATGTCAGCCAGGCTGGGCTCTGCAGAAGAATGCTCCAGGCCACTCACACCAAACATAGCCAACCTACCCAGATCTCCACTTCCAATTCTGTCTAGGGCCAAGAGTCAAACCTGTTCTAAAAACAGGAAGATCAGCTAATGGTACCTTGTGGCAACAATTTTCATAGGCTTGTTATCTACCACCTCTGAATCATAATCCCCTGGTCCACCAGATCTTTCATCAGCGAACTGAATTTTCTTATTGCTTATGACTGAAGAATAGTCCTCTCACTTCTAAGTTCAATCAAAACTCAAAAATTCACTGCCATCCTTTACTCTTTCCTAAACAGACTTTTAAACAGTATGTGTAAGCTAAAATGAACACATCTGTCAAGATCAAAGTAGCCTTTCCAGTATGTTCTGTATATATATTCTGTAAACCAGGCACAGTCTGAAAATCACTTGGGGTCTTCTGTGGCCCCTGGTGCGGTAACTGTGCCAGCAGCAGAGGAAGCATTAAACTCATTGCCCACGGTAAAGTTCCTATAATCCTTGTATGGATAGGATGAGCTCATTAGCCTTCTGGCAGTCATCCTAGGAGAAGGACAACTCTGATTCCAAACTAGGGCAGATGGAGCTCGTTTAGCCCTGTAAGGCCTTCCATCTAAGAGAAGGACACTCTAATAAAACCTCCATCCTAAGGACTTGGCTGCCAGCGTCCAAGCTTGCTAGGCCCTGGCAGATGAACCTTAGGACTAAAGGGTGGGTCCAGCTCTGCACATGCTGTGTCTCACCTAAAAAAAAAATCCATTGCTCAGGCTTGAGGGTGCTATCTGCTATCCTCTTTTTATCAGCACGCTTGGAAAAGGCGCTGATGAGGAGCGTGGGTAGAGCCCTCCCTGGAGCTTCGTTCGCGAAGCCTAGCCATACAGATGTTCTGTAAAAGTAGCAAGCTGAGCATGACTAAGTAGTACATGCTTAATACAGAGAAAGCGTAAGTACAGGAGTAGCAAAGCATTTGGTGTCTTAAAACAAAATGAATTTGGATGTTTATTTTGAAACACAGCTAGCTTTAAATAAACAAAAGGCCTCTAAGCATTCCCCAGTTTTCTAAATAATTACTTAAAACAGTAGATTCAGTAGAGGTCCTGGATGGTAATACCCATTTGTCCCTCTATTGCAGCACAGTATCTAAATCTTTTTCACAAACAGATAGTTCCTTCCCAAAGTAAGCAATGTTTTGTCCCACAAGGAATTAGTACAGTCTTCTATAGCCTCGTGTTTAAGTTTCAGTTTTCAGACAGATTTTACCAGAGAACAGAAAGTACACAGCTACATCTGTTTATTTTCCACTTTTTTTTCTGCTGCCATTTTCCCCATGGAGTCAATGTCAAAGTTCCTAGGTCTCCAATGAAACTAATTCTTTAGATTCCCTATTTTAGTTTGATTCAACCCATCCTGAACATGGGTGACCTGAACTGTTCATGAATGTGACATTACCTCTCAGATGCTCAAGTATGCTACCTCCAGGAACACAGCTGCCCTTTCAAAACTGTGTTGCACTGACAATTCATCTTCACCTACTGATAAATTTGAGCTATTTTCCTTCTCTCCTTGGCCATCTTTCACTGCTCAGCTCCCAAGCTATAAAACTAGAATTTGTTTCAATCTTGAACAGGTGAACAATGTACATCACCTAGATTTACTCACCTCACTCCTACTCTTGCTGACCACCGTTATTCATGTAAATATTGAACAAGACCAGCCCAGCATCTGAACTCTGGCTTCAACAACAGCCTCTCACCTTTCCAGCTTTCACCTGAACAAACCCTCTTGCTTTGAGCCAGCTTCTTTACACACCTTCTACTTCCTGCAGTATCCACTTCTCCTATTAACTTCCAGTTTATCCATCTGTAGTACGACTTTTAAAGGAGAGAAGTCAGAGTAACAGGACTGGAAACAGGCAAGATGATGTTCTTATCCTTTTCTTTTAAGTGCAGCCAATTTAGAATCAGATGTTCCAGCTATTTACTGTGACACAGATTTGAAGTATTTATTGGCAATACCAGATATCAGACCTCCTATTCCACATACCTGGTTCCTCACTAATTTGATGGGAGTTTTCTTACTCCTCAGAACTGAGTACATTCAGTTCTTACTTTTAGCTTTGTTTCTACATTGTGAATACCTCAAATTCCAAACTTTATGACCAGTGTCCCGACTACAAACTGAGGCAATGAGATTATTCTGAAATACCTTGGGAGTATTTTTACTCAACCTCAGCCCCACTTCCTTTTTTGTTCTCTTCAAGTATTAGTAAGCCTTCATCTGTGTCTTCAGGTCTTTCACAAGGTCTAGCTCACTGTGTTCACAGGCAATTTTCATTTCACCTACTTCCTAAACTAAAAACACTGTTCTATTATCAGTTCTTTCTCCTACTCTTCATAGGCCCTGCGCTTATTTCTTGTTTCTCTTGAGGTAGTTAATCACCCAGTTTAACATGGTGCCTGTTTCTAACAGAACTGTTCCTTTTTTCCGTGGAATACAGATTCAATACAGAATTATCATTTTGGAACTGAAGAAACTTTGTACATCCTGCCTGTTCAAACACTCAAATTGCTCAGACCAGATGACTGTATCACCTTCTTTCTTCAACCACCACTTTTGAAATTAGAAACCTTAAAAACCTATTTCGTTTATCCTTCCATTTAAAATTGAGCAACTCAATCTCTCAAGTCAATGGTCATTTCTATTCTCATCCATAATGTCTTCATTACTTACCAAATTGAGTTTAAAATAGCATCCCCTCTTCATGAGTCAGTGACTGTTTGATGAAGAAATTTGTCGGATATCACATCCAGGAATATGTGGGCCCCACCATTATTACTAGCAATTCTTCTCCAATCTGTATCAGGGAAGTTAAAGTCTCCCATAATGACACAGTTCCTGGTAGTAATTTTCTCTAACAAGAGTAAAGAGATCTTTAATCCATAACCAAATCTCACTCTGGGGATAGCTCACGACTCTTTGGTAGTAAAAAGCTTTATCTTTTTTCAAAGTTACTTAACTTGCATATCTAGATTATTCCTTTTGCACAAGTGGAATAAGCAATGCTACTCCTATCACTTATTTCTACAGTTACTAAACATGCACATTCTTCAAAACCTGTATTCAGCCTTATTTATTCCTCTATTGTCTCCTGCTGATTTCCATGCTATCCTGACAGTTCAGCTTTGTCAAGACATTTCTGATCTGGGCAGTTTGGAGTTATTTGGCTTGTTTGTTTGTTTCAAATGTAGGGGTGGGAAAAGGATTGGTGTGGGGCTTTTCTCAGTATCTCTCTCATTTAGCATTGACTACACTTTTTTTTCAAGCAAGACTGTCACACCACTTTATCATCTACATTAAAGGTGATCTAATTTTAGTGTTATTTACCTTTCCTTCTCTTCCTGGACTAGATAAAGTTTTTCCTTGCCACTGTGTCTTTTTCATCTTTTTCTTCTCAAATAGATAAAAAACCCACACCTTATTCTTCAACCCACACTTTTCTTTACAATGACCTGTTCTTTATCCTTCCAAGGGTCTATCTATAGAACTTCAGTAACATGTTTCCAGTGTATCTTAAGCCTAAATCACTTCTGTCACAAGCTCAGCTGGAAGACAAAAACACTGCCATCTATCCTTTGTTGATTTCCTGACATTTCTCACAGATTTCAGCATCTAGTTATTTGTGACATGCTAGTATTTTCTACTGCCCTTTGTTTTTGTACTAATAAAAAAATTAATTATTTCACTCTGTCAATTCCTTATCTCCTGTGAAAGTTACTCATTACTCTGGTTTCTGATGCCCTCTTGAACAGTTTGTTGTTGAGGCCAGCTCTGAACCAGCAGCAGCAATCATATCCTCAGCCTCCTTCCCTCTCATAATAAAGCCTCAGTAACTCTTTGAACACATCCACTTGCAGAACACACGAACTATAGCCAATTCCAAGCAACTCACAAATTCCCCGACACACAGTGTCCTTCCTCACCGGGACACACTGTAAAAACTTAATGCTATTGCAGCCTTAGTTGCTATGTGCCCCATGAAGTCCTAGTAACATTCTTGCCCTGGTACAGCTGGTTTTTTTTCCAGAAGGGTCAATTTCCCTCCCAGTTATGAGCCTGCCATTTTTTACAGTCAACGTTAACCCAGTAGTATAACACAGAAGTCTCTATTAATAGAGGGAATAGCAAAGAAAGAAATGAAGGCTTGGGATGAATTAAGTGGATTACAACAGATTTGCCAAAAATAATGCAAAGTGAATCACACCCATCAAAGCTGTCAGATACTGTTACTGCTTATTTACTCATGTTTTACAGCTTGTAAAACATGCTGTAATACCTACATTCTCATCTTAGAAGATCACAGAATGTTGTTAAGTACTCCTTGTCTCAGAATTATAAAGCATCAATTATTTCTGGAAAATAACCAGGTTGTCATTTCTTACCTGCCACAGCTCCAAATGCCAAAGATCCACTCATCTGTAGAGCCTGTTGTGCAGCTGGGGGAATCTGCAAGCCAGTACCTGGAACAGGACATGGATGTGCCTTTTAGCAAGCACCTCTCACTCAGCAGCAACAAGAGTACCAGAAATCTCACTGTTGCAAAAGCTTAAGAATACCATTCCATGCATTTAGCACAATATTCTGTGGGGTGTATTAATTCAAATTCTGCAAACTTCTGTAATTTCACACATTTCCTATTAATCATCACACATACCTTCTGCAAGTCTTGCCATCAACTGAAGGCGACCAGTTGTTCCCAAGTCAATTCCAGTCCGTTCCAACTCATCACTGTCCAAAAAGGAACTAGCACTGGAAGCATCTGTGCGCTCAGTTACATGCCCAACTTTCATGGGCCTGCCAGCCAGCTCAAATCCATTAAGCTGTTCCAAGGCCTTTTTGGCACACTCAGAGTCTGAGAACTGTAGATTGGAAAAATATAAACATGGAATAGTGCCTACAGGATTCAGCAACACTTCTATATGTAATAGCCACTAAATTTAAGGTAACGGTAACTACAAGCTAACTTAAATGTGCTCTGTATTTTCTATTTCAACTGAACACACACCGAGTTTGGATATTTACCTTCTCATATTTAGGTAAGAATATACTTAAATACATATTTTACTGTTGAAGCTAGAGCACCTGGATATTGCAATCAAAAGAAGTCATGGCTGTGGCTCTTCTTCAACAATTTCCCAGAAAAAGTCACTTCCTTTGTGACCTTGTAACTGCCATGCATTTAGTGGCTATTCCCACCGCATGTTCTGCTTTATGCTGTGTAACATCAAATCAAATATACAAATATTTTGCCAGTGTTAAAACCATCATATGATAGCTATAGAATTAGTTTGGTTTCATTTGTCTCCAAGTGCCAGAGGTCCAAGCTAAGCCTTTTTTTTCCCTGACAAATCACAGAATCATTAAGGTTGAGAGAGACCGCTAAGATTATTGAGTCCAACCATACCTATCACTAACATACCATTAAACCATGTCCCTAAGTAGAGCATCTAAATGTTTCTTAAATTGCCAGGTCAGTCAAGATATCCAAGTTCACAAGATTATGTATCTGATGGTAAAAATGAAAGCTGCTTTCATCTGAGGTTTAAGCCTCTGAGGTTTAAGCCTCTCAAATTCTATTTCCCTTAAAAAGCTCAAATCTAATCATTTTCACAGCACTGTGAAAATGGCATTGTTTACTAGTATCTTTGCCTGCAGTAGACAGCATTGCTGTTCCAGGCACTGACCACAGAGTATACTACCCCATTCTATATAACTATGTGCATTGTTCACCCACAATACCCACAGAACACTGGCAGAAACGAGAACAAGAACATTGTTCCACATCCTACAACATGCTATTTCCAAGATGAGATTGCCAAGTAAGGTACACTACTGCACAGAAAGGTTACACTCAGAAATCATCTCAGAAGTCTGGCAATTCCAGTCATACCGTAATGAACCCATAGCCTTTGGAGCGTCCAGTTTCACTGTCCATCATCAGCTGAATGCTTTCAATCTAAACAAAAAGTAAAGCTTATTATCAGGCATTATGGAATGAATTGCAACATATATAAACATAACTTCACTACAAGCCTGCCAAAGAGACAAACGAGAAACGATTTTTTTAAGTTGGTTCCTCCTTCCTTCCTGAAGTCACAATGAGTGTATGGGCAGCTAGATGGGTACTCTGAGACTACAACAAAAGCATGTAAACATAAAGGTGCTGTAAAACTATCCCTGAAGTTGGGCTGAGCCCTGCTCCAGGCAGATGCTTGGTCCCAACAATGTTCTAGCAGATGCCATCAAATCCTAACTGCAACATTACAGTCATGGCACCTCATACACTGAGGAACTCCGTTTGACAAGGTAAGAAAAGGAGCTTGCATGACTTCAGCTAGGGGCTTTAAGAAGGTGCACTTTCTAAATAATTATTGGGATACAAGAACTCCCTGAAGTTTACAGCTGCGGAGTTTAAAACCTATGAATGTCAATTTGCAAGCCATAAAAATAGTACTGTGAAGAGACAGCAACATTAGAAGTAAGAGGAAGGACCAAGTTTTAGGCTGGAGTATATAGAATCAGGAGAATGAAGAACCTTCACAGCCACGTGGATTAAATTTTAATTAATAGCTGTGGTTTTCCAGCCTTTTGCACAACAGAAAATTTAACAGATACACATACTGAATCTGAACAAAGCATCTGAAAAGCATGTACGTATGAGGCAAAGTTAATATCCAAAGATAGTATAAAAAATACATCAATGGACTCAATATTTCCCCCCACATTAAGAAGTATATGAAGTATATTCCTTTTTTCCTGAATAATGATGATATACCCACAATAACATAGCACAGTATGGCTAACATTTATTGTGACTCCACTGGAAACTTCAGATGAGGCCTGCTTACTTCCGTAACTCTCCACAAAAACACATCACCATGCTGCACACTTGGGCCTAATGATCAAGAGTGAAAAGGGACCTGTGTCAAATCTGAGCAAGACATCGCCAGCTCATGGGGTGACAAGCTAAAACTTAAGCAAAAATCAGCAGTAGCAGATGAAACTATTACATTGGCAGTAAACAGAACTCGGACCCGATTGTGTGCCTTGTGCTTTAGCCTGTAAAATGCCCCCCCCCTTCACAATCACAGGGTAGGGGGAGATACTCACAGTCGAGGTCCTTTTATAAGACCTGCCATTCAAAAATCACTGGACCTTATCAAGGTTCTCCTTTTTCTCCAATACTAAGTACCTAAAGCTTTGCGGATGTACAGGTAAGTGAGAGGGAGTAAAACTAGTGTTCTGCAGGTGTGAAGCAGAATTATTTCCGGAAGCTGTGAGTACTTGACAACTAATGTAGGTTTTTCACATGAAGTACTTTAACACAACATGCCAACTTGAAATTTACCCTGCCAAATGGCTCAAAAATTCCTCGAAGCATATCTTCAGTTATGTTGAAGTGTAATGAGCCCACATAGAGCCTCATAGGACCAGCACTGCCCTTCTGCAGATTATTTGCCATTGCTGCTGCTCTGTTTTTCTCTGCCTAAGGAAAGGGAAAAAGAAAAACTCACCTTCTGTAAGAATTTACATAAACCCCCTAACATAAGCAGTATACATCTACCAGATTAGAACTAGCAGATACGCTAAAAAATACAAGCACACTATACATCATCTGCACGCTATCCAACTAACTTGAAATCTACAAAATCTAAGACCAGGACCAAGTATAGAGATACAGCTCCCCAAAGCCTTCATATTGAACAACTTAATGCGGAATTCTGGCTTTTATCTAGTAAATTAACACTTTTTTCTTTACATATGCTGGAAAACATACATTATATGCTACAACTCTGTAACACTATTTCATTAACTACTACTTTCTTAACACTGTTTTCAAAATGCATTTGCTTGACTATGAATGTTCTTGTCAACTTTGGAAAACAAAGATCCATTTATAATTAGGTAAAGTAACCATCCTTGTTAAGGTTTTCCAAACATTCAATGGTAGGCAAATTTTCAAACAGTAAGTTTTCCAGAAAAACAGAAGAGGCATCACCCAACATGAATAAAACTGAGGTATACAACTCCTTACCTGTGATGCTTGTACTATAATTGGTACACCCAAGACTCTCTGTCCAGTTAGTCCTATTGCCAGAGGCACTGAGCTAACATCAACAAATTCTACATAAGCAATTCCCTTTGAACGCCTGGAATTTCTATCTGAAATCATTCGCACATCACGAACCTGAAAGGCAAGCACAGAAGTGCTGTTAGATACAAAGGAAAAAAAACAACAACAAAGCAGTCCATTTCTCAGACAGGCGTTAATAACCAGACAATGACTTTCTAATTATGCTGCAAATCTAGAGTAGCAACAAGCTAATGTAACAAATGCTATCCCAGAGACATGCTAGCATTAAAAGCCATTCAAAGACAAAAGCAATGTGCTAAGGAACAAGAGCAATACAATCCTTGCAGCACTGTAATGCTTTAAGCTAGAACCTTACAGCTGATGGAACAAACACAGCTTTCAAAATCAGAAGTTAAACAGATTTTGAAATGACACTGATTGCCAGACATATATGCAAAAGACTGAGACTTGTGAAAAATGAAGTTGTTTGGATCGCATTGTCATGTTTTGCATCACATCACAGGCTGAACAATAAACTCCTGATAAACTATATTTTGATGTTCAGAGCCTTTAAGGACTAGTCACCATTCATCCCCTTTCACCTGTACAGGAAGCTCCAGAAAATCACTTGCTTAACATTTTCAGAATATCAATTCTTTACTAGAACAGCCTGAGTAAGCATTCAGAATTATTTTAACCTCCTATTAATTACCTTCCCTACTGTAGAGAAAAATTCTTCCAGGTCTCTTGGTCGGATTCTGGCAGCCAGCTGCATGCAGAACACTGTTCGAGCATCCCTCTCTTCAGGGGTAAGATTATCAATAGGTTCTCTGTCAAAAGGGAAGTTCCATTAATGAATTAAGATAACACAACTCCACACCATGCATGAAACTTAAAATAATCAGTACTTTAAAGTCTAATGGGGAAAAAAACGCCTCCCGTATTACAGAAGGCGGTGTCATATGACTAAACATCCTGTTCAGACTGCAAGCATTAAATAGGAATGGAAAACTACATTTTAAGTATAGAAGCCCCAACTAAAGAGAGGTGCCATTTTGCTACTATCCAGAAACACAGCACCATTAGGGAACTTGCAGCCAAAACGATGAAAGAACAGAAAAATAAAGGAAAAGGAGACTAATTAGCAGAGACGAGCTGTCAGAATTCTCAGACAAGTAGTACCAACTTTCCTGTAGCATTGCAAACAAAAATCTTGCATCTACCCAGTCACTGCATAAAGAATATTGACACTTAGACAAACAGAATTCCCCGTTACCATTTTATAGTTTCAGCTTAAGCCATGAAAAGTATGAATATTCACGTATTTAAATTCAATTACACTCACCCTTGACACCAAAAGCACTAGATTAATTTTATTTCAATCCTGACTACTAGCTGTAATTAGATGCACCACTCTGAATGTATTAAAACTTTAAATCTAAAAACAAGTTAAGTACAGGCAGAATTAGCATCCTGGACCCTGGATTGAGTTCCAGTCATGTAATATGTCTTTGTGGTTTTGTAAGTATTTTTTTTTAAATGACTGGGAATAAACACGAAAAATTTAAACTAAATCATGTCAAAGTTTGCTAATTCAAAAACAGAACAAGAAAGTAAGATTGATTACGCTTAACTGCATTACTTTAGAGAATATCCTCATTAGCAGCTATCTAAATCCAATTCCCTAAAATGAGAAGCCCAAGAATGGATAAGCATCTCCTGGATTTCAGAGGTACCCAGCTTCTCTACAAGTGACATCAATACACACTTAACAGGAAGAAGCAGTATTTGTACAGTTATTCCATTCTGTACTTAGGATGATTAAGTAGAAAGGCAGCTAATTTAAACCACAAACACAAAAAAAGTTTGAGAATATAGAAACAAAAAGCAAAGCAAGACATGTTTTACAGACTGACATGTTTTACAATTGTGCACTTATCTGGGCATGGGGGAAGGCAGTTTATGACATGGCGGAAAAGCAACACATTTTCAATGTTCTCCTCTCAGAGCATTTCTAAATTAATTCCAGCATTACTTGTGAGTATAAACTGGAGAGCAAGAAGTCATGCATTATTTCACCATTACTTATATAAATTCAATTGGACACACACACACAAAAAAAATCCAAAGGTGTACAAATTCCTACCTAACAGGGCTCTTGTCTTTTCTGAAGGGACTTTTGCTTCTGGAACGTCGCCTGCTAGAGAGAGATCAACAAGATTTTAAGAAAACTCTCAAGTATACCAGTCTGATTTTAAACAGTCTACTAATGATGCAATAAAAAGTAGAGAAAACTCAGAAACCTTAATTTGATGCTGTGAGGCAGACCAATCTTCCCTCTGATGGCACTGTTGAATTTTGGACCAGAACTATGGCAAAAGCAAAGACAGACATTACTCACCAGACTAGCTGAATTCAAGATCTCCTGTCTGTACTCATGTTACATTGGAAGTGCTCACCCCCCCTTGCACTTGAGCTTGCAGACATTACTACTAGCAGTCTCCACAGCATGCATAAGGCACAGAATATGCTCCCCACTGAGTTTCATCTGCATCACAAAATCCCAGAACATGCAAGACTCCAAGGAAGAACTGAATAATTAGATAACCAGACATGGCACATTTGTATGCACAAAATATTCTGAGCTACAGTTACTGCTGTAATCATCTTTACATGTTTTTGTCATCATGCCTATTCTACCTACTGATGACTGCAAAGCAGTACCTTAATGGCCTGGAACTCAGGCTCTGAGTTTTGAGCAAAGTAGTGCTGGCAGGACTGTTTGCTCAGGTGTAACATTTTAAAATCAGAAGTTTCAGGAAATCTAAGGTGCAACTGGAAACCAAAGTAGCTCCCTACAGACATCTGCAAGGGACACATTCACTAACATCTGCGCCTCTAGCCACTACAGCACTACTAATATATAAATAGTTTCCTTCACACAAAGTTCTTACTGGGCATCAAAACACAGTAGCATTTAAGCCAGTAGTTAGCCCTACACAGACATGTCACCACAGAAGGAATCTGATCTCTTAATTTAATCCAATTTTAGTTCTCCAGGCTTCAAAATGGCAGAACAAATGGCAATCTGCCCACTGCTTCCATGTTAAGGACAGTGCTCTTGCTAGTTACTGTGGCACAGAGTAACACACTGTGACACCAACAGCAAGATTCATCCTATCATGTTCTCTCTGAACTTGATCTCCTTGTAGATACAAGGGAAAGAACAACATCTGTTCATTCTTCATGTAGATTGACCAAAAGTATAAAGAGGCACTGTTGCACAGACTGAGTTCTAGTGGGGTCTGTTCTTCCTTCTGCACAGAACTGCATCTTTCTGCTGTGGCTATGAATTGATGTGAAAACACCATGAAAGAGCGAGGAGCAGCCTGAAGACATTAGTCTTTCATTAAATCCATTCAGCCAACCAATCTGTCTGATAAACATCTTGCTAGGCAGTGGAGCAGTAATATTTAAACTCAGCATCCACAACATGGAGGAGGATGTCCACTTTAAACAGGACTTGACACAGGTGAAAGTAGTGGGCAAATAACCAAAAGTGTGCAAGCCAGGATAAAGCAAGGGAAATATGGCCCCATGTAAAACTGAGAGAAAAGAAAAAAGATCATTTACAAACTACTTATTAAGAGAAGTAACTAAAGAGAAAATAAGATAACAAATAGGCATATGCTGAGATGAGATCACTATTGACCAAAACCAGACTTCTTTTTTTAACCGAGAATAAATTTCTCCATTTCCTAAGTTCAGACACATCACTGCTGAGAATATCCATTCAGGTTCTCCAATGTCTATGGCACAAAACCCCTGCCAAAATGTTGGTACTGATGTACTGATTCCAGAGGCTGTCTTACTAAGAGATGGGATTACCTTGCATCTTCACACCTTCTGAAGTAGAACATGGTGTTCTCCATTTCAAATCAAATGCAGCACTACAAATCAATTACAATGACTCCAGAATATTAACATGCAGATCAGCTAAATGAAGGTCAGTAATCAAGACCAAGAGTTTTACGGAAAAAGTGAAAGAAGTGTTTTGCCTAAACCCAATGAAAAAACCTAAGATACACAGTAACAGTTTCCCAATACATGTACTACAAAACAAATCTACCATAAAAAACCCAAAACACAACTCCAAAAATCTTTTCCATTTTCACTCTTGACAAGCAAGTAGTATCTTACTTACATGACTACATGGGAGAAAAATCAAAAAACCACCACAAACTTAAGCTCTAAGAGCCCACTGGAACAGACTGAGCTGCATGGGCAACATGATGCCTCAAGTTACCTTCTAAAAATTATTCTCAACAGTATTCTACAGGATGTATTAGGGTTTTTCTAAGGAGAATTGCTTGCAAAGCTCTAGATGTCAGAGGAATTTTCCTCTTTCGTCCTACTGCCTAAGAACTCTTTATTTACAACTGTTGCTCTGTTCCTGCTATCATGTATGGAAGCACTGAGTCACAACCAATTTATGTCTTGGGATTTCCTTCTTCATAAGCCCAATGCACTAAATCACAGCCAAAGTACAGCTAGGTACGTGTTTTCCTAAACCTAGGTGATGCCTCATGGCCCAAGAACAATAGCCAGGTGAGAAGACAGTAAAGTATCAGCTTTCACCTGCTCAGTCCTATCTAAGAGCCCAACCGAACTGTCAGACAAGGCAAGCTTTGGTTAAAGTCCAGGAGAATCACCTTGAACATTCAGTCCTCATGTAATGACCCTGTCTCCCCAACAGCTCTGCCTACGTTCTGGGTTCTAAAACAGCAATGGGACAGTAGCAGTAACTGCAATTTGTCAAGAGAGATGTCTAAGCAAGAATACTTGGTCATGGTCTTTCTCCTTAGAGACCTAATAATAAAACTGTAAAACACTTAAGGTGCAAGATATGCAAGAGCAACATTAAAAACCCTGTTAACAAACACTAAGCAATGCAAGCCAGTCACCTAGTTTATAAAAATGAAAATTAATCACCATCTTATGTTTAAAGATGACAAATTCCAAGTCCTCAAGTTCTCTGTGGAACACTTCTTTTTCCTTGAGAATTACCTATTCTAGACTCTCTCTTGTCACTATTGCAGAGATGATTCCACATCACTCCCAGCAACTAAAACATCTCAGCTGAGTCATTAGTTTGAAAAAGAGCCTCTATAAAGCAAATGAGGAAGTTCACAAGGAGGAATACTAAAACATAAAACTAAAGAAAAAAAGAAAAATACAGCCACAAAGCATTCTGAACTAGATCCTGCAGTCAGCTACAACACTGCCTGCACTAGCATCAACTCAGAACTGTCTTAACAGCCCCACAAAATGATATCCCAGATTCAGATTCTCTAGCCGGCCAGCACGTTGTGGCAGTTACTTTTTAAATGCTGAGCTGATGGCATTGCTACAGAGGTTTTTCTTCATATGGAAGCACCATTTTTGGTAGATCCAAACATATCTAATCCAAAGGAGGCTGGTGAAGTTAAGCAGGAAAACTTGTGTCTCCCTATAAGTCAGCACCTGCTGCACAGCATTTAAAGGCAAGTCTCTGCACTGAAGAGTTCTGAAGAGAAAATGAAGACTTCTCCATCCCATCTTCTGTGGTTCTTATCTTTCACATCTTCTAAACCAAAAGTAGAACTTTAGAGTCATGAAGCAAAACACAACACTGCCAAACCAGTAAGCACAACCTCATATCCTCATGGGCCACTAGATTATACTGCCTTCTTGTTCACTGTCTCTAAATACCAGAGAAATTGCCCAGAAGAGCTACGGAAAAGTATAAGAACCATGAAAAATACCCCTTGCAATCATTTGCCTTCCTTGCACAATGTATCTTGATGCATTAATCCAGGCATGGGTTATGGTAGTAATGTCCATAGTTTCAACCTCTACTTGAGGAAATTATTTTTGAAGATCACAACACTGAAAATCTGAAATCTCTCTAAATGAAGAACCTTCTCGCCCTGTGACAACAGGTTAAAAAAAGAACAAAACCCTACAATGTGGCTAAGAGAATGCAGCAACTCCCACCAAGTGATGAAAGGCAGGACATCCCATCCACACAACATCACACTGGAGGCAAGAAGACTGGCAGGCTGCACAAATGGAAGGGTGAAGATCCCGATTAATGTCCTCTGTTTATGAGGCAGTCTGGAGCCACAACAGTGGCACTAGCACAACCCAACTAGTTACTGTAGTCTTACAGGTGCCAAAGAGTTGTAGAAAACATGCCAAATGTTCACAGTCAGTCTTTAGAGCTGAAGCCTGAAGCAGCGGTACAGAAGCTCTGACAGGCCTGATACTTAAGACAAAGCAAAAGCAGGGCTGATATGCCCTGTCACCCCCAGTACAAAGGGCTGACTGAAACGCAGGATGCCACTGCATCTTAGCAGAATCAGCAGTTGAGGAATACTTTCCTTATGAAACTGCCAACATTTAGGTGACTTAGTGCAAAATGAGACTCTGACATTTCTGGTATGTTTTGTTTGCGTTCCAAGAGTATCAAAACGAATGCATCCCCTGGACTGGGACTGTACAAGCCTGCCATTTATCAGAAGGCAAACACTGTCTTCTCCAATGTCTTAAGAGAGATTTCTCCATTGCGGATGGCATTACATGCAGTGATTCAAAAATACATCCTTTCCAAATGTCTGCTTGATAGGTTCTTGCATCCTGAGATTTGACAACATTTGAGATGAGAGCCAGACAGAAGCAGACACAAACAGCAGCCTCGGGTGAATCAATAGTGTCAAACATACAGCTCAGTTCTCTGTTTTTCTGCTTCCTTGAAGGCAAAATGAGGTGATGAGGAGCAAAGGGGAGGGCAGGAATACAGAATAAATACTGATGAAAAGAATGGTTTTGCAAAATGATTTAAAATTGTCAGCAACTACTTATAGCACAAGTTCTATCAAGTCAAAGATCTGAGAGGAACTGAAGAATTCTTCCACAGTCTCTAACTAAAGTCCATGAAAAAGCACTGCAATCGTGCAACATACAGGCGTTACTAAGACAAGGTGCTTCCAGTCTGGATGCATGAACACAGGAAACATTTATGCAGTAAGGGCTTAAGAGCAGCAACCCAGTAAAAACCTTCAGCAATACAAGAAAAATGTTTTATGAGTCTGTAACCAAAACCATAGAATGCTACTGAATTTTTGACAGTTAAATCATCATGTTCACATACTGAAGATAGCCAGGACATGTAGGAAATAAGCTTGTTATTTTAATTTTGTGATGAACCTTGTTTTCCAGTGAGTTGTACATGTTCTTTCAATGGCTCTTCTATCTTTCTGCATCCAAGTAAGAATGAAATCTAGCAGGAAAAACTGCATACATTGTCTCTTCTGCACTCCTTATTTACAGACACTCTTCAACCTTAACCTTTCACCTTCTTTTTTGAAGTGATTAATGACCAATTTAGGAAGTAGAGAGAAACTTTAAGCTCACACATGATAAACCCAAGCAGCACACATGCAACTCTACACAAATAACCTACTAGGGACTTCGATAGCGGCCTCGGAATCTGCGATCTCTACTCCTAGACCGGCTGCGTCTGCGCTCTTTGCTCCTGCTCCGCTTTCTCTCCCGGCTTCTGCTCTTCTTCCTTTCCCGATCTCGGCTCCGTTTGCGTTCCTTACTCCTGCTCCTCTTCCTGTCATGACTTCGACTTCGGCTCTTGCTCTTTTTTCTCCTGAGAAAGGAAAAATATCGTTTTGGTTACACATGAACTTCAGTGTTATTTACATCTCATTCCACAGTTCCTCTAACCTGATGTCGCACACATTGATAGGAAAAGGTTTCCATCTGTTGGTATTTATACAGTTTTCTTTTGTTAAATGGGTGTCCAAGCACATCAGCAATCTTTTACAATTCATCATGAGCAACACAAACTATTCCAAAGCACTTGATATTCAATTTTGACATCAATAAAGAATGCTTCCACAAGGAATAAAACCACTGAAAAAACATTTTCTGCATTAGATGCAATACATACTAAATGCAGTACTTCATGTGTTTTTCCAAACATACTTTAAATACACCATCAAGATGCTAAGAGTGGATTATATTTTTACAGCAAAGTAAACCAAAACATATCAAAAACAAATGAAGAAGCAAGTCTGAGGGACAGGAAGGTTAGTTTCTTTTGATACTCCCTGCCATCAGTCTTAACACTGCCAGGAGTTCCGCTTTCTACTTGCTACTCTCTTCATTCATTCATTCATTCATCTGTTTTTCCAAGTCTGCGGCTCTTACCGGATTGGGGCATACTGCAGACCTTCATAATTTTAATCATTTACTTAAACTCAAACCTCTAAAATCTGTAATACAAGTACACTCATATTTGGAAACCAGTGAGCCACTCTTCCCCTCATTACTTTTGGGTTATTCCCACCCCCCTTTTTTTTGCTATCTCAGTCTTGGACCATAGAAAGTTACAGTCACCTAGTTTTTAAACACACATTTAAGAGATGCTCAAGCAATTACTTAAGATAGTAATTTACCTCAAAATAAATTTCAGGATAACCAATTTTGCTGCCATATATTAAAAAACCAAAGCATCCTTTGTTACTGAATTTTTCTCTTCTCCTTTGGGGCCTTCTGACTACATACAGCATCTTCCATATGTTCACTAATACACTTAACTTTGTAAGCCAGCCCTTTTCTAAAGAAGTTCATCCTTTTACTTTCTTGACTTTCTACAAACTAATACTTCTAGTTAGTTTCAATTACTACAGTAAAAATCTCTCACCTACAACATCTAACTGAGCCTAATACGGTTCTTCAACAAAGGTTTTAAATTTTATTAAGTTTCTAATGTAACAAAAAAAAGACATTTCTGAATGAGAGGGATCCAACATCATAAATCTTTTCTTTAAATGCTTTGAATTGTTACATCTCACATAAAATTCAACTCAAATATATTTTTTACATGCATAATGCACTGCATTGTTAAAGCAACGAAAAAGAAATTAGTGACAAGACCGCAACTACATTTGTAAACAAAAAGAGAATACCAGAATTGCTGAAGTTGCAACAATTGCAGATATCAAGCTATTTTATTTCCATGAACACCACTGACATATATTTGCAAGTTCACAAAAACCAGCAGCTCTCTACCCAGATGCAGAGAATGGAGAAAATACTTACTTCTTGCTGCGCTCCTCGTGGCCATTGGCACTGCTCAATTTGTTCTCATCCTAAGCAGGGTTGATAGAAGAACATCGTGAGGACGAAGCGGAAACATTTCAAGTGGTCAAAGGGGAATGGGAACAGGAATAAGAAAATACAGAACAAAAATTTTAATACTAAATTACTTGTTTACAGTTTAATGTGGAAAGCTTTAGAAAATTTAAGTAGGCATGTTTAACCACTTTTCTGCTTAAATTTAAGTCATACAATTACAAAATACAAGACTTACATCATTTGAAAGTGTGTATTAAATTGTAGATACTTCCTTACATGGTTTAGAGAGCAAGTTATCCTACAGAATTCAGCACTCAAGTGGTTAAGTGTTATTTCTATAAAGTGTAAGAGAAGTTTGAGGTTTTGTGTTTGCATGCCCCTCTGACCAGTACCAAGGCTATATCTCTGCCTAAGCCCCAGTGGCTACCCTAGCAGCCAGCCACTATGGATTTCCTGTGACCGATGCCATTCCCGAGATCTTCGCTCATTTTCGTTGCAGGGTTGTAAGAGCTTGATGTCACCTCTGTCACACATCTCGCCCTGAAGCAAACAGGGATTCACACTGCTTTAGTAACGTCGACTCCCAAGAAAGTCATCAATAATCCACCAGTCCAGCCTAAACACTCCCTATTTCCATACCTGTTTACATGGAAAATATCCATGTTAAACTAGGACTCAAGAATTTTAACATAGCAATTTACAAATTTTTCTTCAAAATTTTAACGTAACTGCTAATTATCACTAAATATACCACTTAAAACTTACAAATGCTCATCCAAAACTCATGACATGGTTGTAATAAACACTGCAGAATAGACTAACAATAGCTGCTATATAATTCATAGACTTGCTTTACAGCTTCATCACATTAGTTACATCAAAAGTACAATTCCTAAGCAACTTAAAGTTAATATACATTTCTTGCAAAAACAGTGCCAAAGCATGCATAAAATTAACACTTCACCACCATCTGGTGATAAACAAAAAAAGACAGTATTCATTTGCTGGTGGTTTAGGTAGAATACATTGCTACACTAATTGATAAAAATTTAGCATCAACACTGACATTTCCACATTAAACAACTAGGACAGAAGAGCACAAACTTATTTTAGAATGACACCGCAGACTGTGATACTGTCTTTTACTTGCTAACAACATTCTATTCAGGGATCCAAGAATTTCCGTCAATTCCATCGCTCAGCAATAGATTTCCATCTGCCCTCTTAACAGATTGGCCGCCACCAGTCTTCTGCATTAAAAGCAAGTCTCACTCTTCTTGCACTGGGCAGATTGTTCAAGTATTTACTTGCCATGGGACTGGTGAAAAGAGCATTCTTGGAACCCTGCTGTTTTCCAAAACCACTGCATTCACCTTGTTGCTATACCAAACCGGACCTGGCAATTTCAGGAGAGATTTTTGGTTTCTTGGGTTTTGGGGTGGGTTTTTTCAGGTTTGTTTCAGTTTTTGGTTTTTGTTGGTTGGTTTTGGGTGAGGTTTGTTTTTTTTTGTTGGGTTTTTTTTCCATTTTGTTTTATTTTTAAACCTAGAGGACCACGGTACAGCGATACGTCACTCAATTACTACCTTATGATTGACAGTTCACACTGGAATCAAAGGTGAATTCATGGGAGTAGAGGTGAGATATCGTTAGGCAAGTCTACAAAGAGAGATAGATGGGCATTTATTCATCACGCTGAAGTGAAACTACTGCACAATATAATTACATTAACAGTATATATTTACTTGCAAGTTACATGTAATGCATCTCCAATAAGATAAATCATGAGGGCTCCAGGGATGTTAGCTTACAGTTCAGCAGTAGTTTCATGAATAATGCTAAATTAAGATAAACAGGACCTCACTGGCACATTTTTCTCACCTTCTTGTAAGGAGCTTCAAGCATTGCTTCAATGTCAATATCATCAGCCATTTTTCAGGACACCTGAAAGACACGGCAAAATCCACTTTAGATGGAAAACACCCTTGGTGCTTTGTGTTCCAAAGGCTTTTGCTTAAGAGATCACCACTGCACTAGCTCACATTCACAGAGCAGCGCCTTGGAAGACTTTTCCAATAAGAACTGCAAGGAAGCTATGCCCAGGGTGACGATAAAAACATGACACAAAGCCATTATAGCTGCAAACAACAGAACACTGTTCAACACAATTAGCCAGTGGAAACCTCAGAGGTATTCCACCAATTTCTTTCAAAACAAAGAGCACAGATCATTTATCATAGAATCATAGAATGGCCAGGTTGGAAGGGACCCTAAAGATCATCTAGTTCCAACCTCCCCACACTGAGCAGGGATGCTAATCACTAGACCAGGTCACCCAGGGCCGCATCCAGCCTGGCCTTGAACACTGCCAGGGATGGGGCATACACAACCTCCCTGGGCAACCTGTGCCAGTGCCTAACCACTCTCCGGGCAAAGAACTTCCTCATAATCTCTAATCTAAATTTCCCCTCTTTCAGCTTATAACCATTCCCCCTTGTCCTATCACAGTCTGACCGCTTAAAAAGTCTCTCCCCTTCTGTCTTATAATCCCCCTTTAAGTACTGGAATGCTGCTATAAGATCTCCTCAGAGCCTTCTCTTCT
>VWZO01009443.1:4213-26596 GCA_013396975.1 Bucco capensis | reverse complement strand
AGCAGCGTGCAGCAAGCAGTGGCAAACCCTGGCGAGCAGCAAGTAGTGGCAAGTCCCAGAGCAGCAACAGCCTGCGGCATCTGCAAGCTCCCCCGGAGCAGTGAACAGTGACAATTTGCACCCGGGAGCAGCTGTAAGCAGTGACAGAGGAACTGGCATAACAGCAGTGAAGTGGCTACAGCACGCCAGGAGGGGAGGAGCTTTTGCAGTGAGGACTGGCGTGAAACCATAGTGCTTCTGGGAAGAAGGAGGTGGGACCTACTCCATCTTCTTGGCAGCAACACGTGCAGCGGCCAGACCACCTTTTTCATCTCCTCATCATCACCATCTGCTATCCGGGCTTCCTTCACTTTTCACCTCATCTGTCACCACATCTTGACCAGACTGAACCCTAGCAGGTTTTACTGTGAGTGAGGGGGCAGCCAGTGGTGTGAGGGGGTAGGAACCAGGAGGGTGTGTAACACCCTGTATTTTTCCACTGTTATATATATATATATTTCTATGTTAAATAGTTATTCTTTATGACTCAGTCTCTGTGTTCAGTGATTTCTTTCCTTTTTGGAAGGGGGAGGCTCTAAAGAGGCTTCCTTCTGAGTTTGTCCTCCCAAACCAGGACAGCCAGGAACAACAAAATACCCCTATTACTTACATTTTTATTTCTATAGCAACTTCTAATGCCACATTTTACATCATTTTAGAATTCTGTAAGAGAGTAGCAATAACAATTTCTGAAGAAAGCGGTGCAAATACAACATATACCAGAATAAGTTATTTGCAGTAATTTCCATCAGTAAATCATTATTAAATATCCCTGCTAGATGTCATATGTTTTTCTGGCGATGTTCCAGTCAGTCTGGTGTTAAAAGTCAGATGCCTAAATAAAAATTTGTTGGGATTGTAAATGAATAAGACAAAATGTAGCAGGTTATTTCAGACTTGATGTTGCAATATGACTCCACTTCACCTTCTTACTCCCACTCCACTCCCCAATTCCAAATATGCATGAATGGACAACTACATCAAATTAACTTTGTAAGAAGAGAAGTATTTAAAGACTTTGCTGAATGCAGGGTAGAGCATTATTAATTACACAGTGACTGTGCTAGTAACTTATTTCTACTGAACAGGTCTGTAGAGTTTAAAAAGTGGCAAAATCATTGCAAATGTCCACATCACATGTTGCATTCCTACAGCCCCACTAATTGCCTCCAGCCTGCCTTGATGGCTATAAATAATCTCAGGGACCATCAGCAGATCTTCCTCCAGGTTTACATGGCAGCAGGTAATAGTTCGCTGCCCTGGGTACCACTAGTAATACACAGTAAGGCTGTCCTTGCCTGAAAGATCAGGAGTATCAACAAAATGCATTTTCAAATAAAATGTTCAAAATTCTTATTCTCATTGCAGATGCAAAACTTCAGCATAGCTTGTGGAAAGAGCGAGAAGACTGCTAGTGTAAACTAGCACTTCTTCTGAGAGTGAAGGTCTCCCAAAGGTCCAGCCCTGAAAGGTTTTGGCACTGGACTTCAAGACACTTACTAATGTAAAAATGACCTGAATACACATAGCAGAATTGGCTGTGGAACTGAAATGACCCAGCAAGCACAGCTCACCAAGGAGAGCCTCCTGCCAGAGCTGAACACTTTCTGGCTGTATACTGTGCCATGGGCCATCAAAAGAATAAAATCAAGGCATGTCTCCTTTAGCAGAGCCTGTGGCTCTCTGCCATCTGCCTGGCAAACAGTCAAGGAAGATGTACTTGTTAGTTAGATGTAGAGGAACAAAAGCCACAGTTCTGGGAAAGATAATCTCCAAACAAGGATAAAATAGAAGAACTTGACAAATGAGTAACTAGGCACGAGTTCTCTACATCTTGTAATGTTGACATCAGAATTATACAGCAAATGATGTACATTTTACCAGGCACCAAAGCTTATAAAATACTCCAACTTTAAAAAAGCATGTGATCATCATAGCAATAGTTCAATATGTGCTTTATGTTGGCATAAGAAAATGTATAGCCTTGAATGATCTGTGTCCGAAAATGGGAGGAACATAACATTGATTGTTCTTCCTCAAAAATCAAGATTTAAATCATTGTATGAGACAGAAAAAGAGAAGTGAAATACATCAATATGAACAAAGAAATCACAAATTCCCATCTCTAGATACAATTAATAGTTTTCAGACAGGTCATCACATTTACCTCCAGCAATCTGAGCAGTGGTTACTGTGTAACTGCAAGTAACAGTTACGAAGTCAGTGAAAAATGCAGACAGTTAAGCACATGGATAATGTAGGATTTCAGAAATACTCCTGTAAGTCCAGAAGAGGACACCTGAACTTAGAGAAAGAAGACCACGCATTCCTGACAAGGGGCCAACCGAAGTGATGTGCATGTCTGTAGATGTGGACCATACAACCAGTTTCAATGGGGTATCTGCATCCCTAATCCAGCTGTCTCAGTGCTTCATTCAGATAGCGCAACTACTCATTACAGCTTAATTAAGCAAGTATATAAGAACAGCATTATATGGAGAGTAAAGCAAAGTAGGCTTTCAAGTGCTGTTGTCATAATGACAAACATTTAACCGTCTAAATACATGGAGTGGAAACTGTGTTTACTATATACTGTACAGAGAGAATTAGGCATCTTCAAGATGTGGTCCTGAAGTGGCCACTAAGAAACACTGAGGATAAAGGCACTTGTCAGTCATTGACTTTGATCTTTGTCACCTAAATGTGGGATGTAAGAAAGCATTCCTTTCCAACATGAGTTTCACAGCCCTGACCTCCCTCCCTGAGACAGGCACCTTACCTACTATACAAGTGAATATTCAAACAGAAGTAAGTTCACGTCTCATTTTATACAACAGCACAAGAGATAAAGCACCTTTCTGAGATATGGGACACTTGATTTCTATTCCCTTCTCTTCCCAGGTGCACTTGGTGCCTAAATCCCACTTTCCAGACAGTGAGACAGACTTGCAAGAGACAGATATTCTTAGCCCCACGAAGGTTGCTAAAGCCTCCAAAAAGGCCCTAAGAGTCAGTGCCTCTGAACAAACAGGACTATGCAGTGCAAGCAGAGGGGAGAAGAGACCTGCCCTGTGGCCATTTCATATTAAATAACAAAATAAATACCATCAGGGCTCTTGCAGCAAGGAATAAAATTCAAGACTCCCTCCTCAGCTGAATTGCTAAGACACAGTCATGTTCATATTCTCTGTCGAGCCTAATTAACCTTTAATTTTGCCATGCACACACAGCCTCAGCAGGAGGGATGAAGTCTGCAGTGCATGGCCCTGAAGGCACACAACTTGTGCTCAACTTCTGCTGGCCCCCATGAGTTCAGTAGGAGGGCAGGGGATCCACCATCTAGCCTGAGATGTCCCTAAGCAGGGACCAAAGCCGCCCTTGGGGCACTCAGGAAACTTAAAACCTGAAAACACTGGTGCATACGGTGCAAAGTGAGGTGGGAGACTTCCCACTTTGGACTTTCCTACAGGAGGTCTACATGGCTGTCCTACCCCAAGCAGGAGCAACCCCAGACCAGGAGACCAACAGCCTGCTGCTTCAGATGGAAAGGGAGGAGGTTGACATTCCATTGCCCAGATGAGCCAGAGCACCCAGCACAGGTACACAACAGTAACTTTTCAGAATTTCAGAGCGTGGAGAAAGAATCCTGCACTGCTTCCTGCCAGGCACTACAAGTCTCTTTTTCGCTGGGACCCAAACTCCTGCCTAAGGGAAATGCAGCTGCAAGGTACCCGCCCCACTGCTGCAGGCCAGAATCAACTGGCCATATTCAGATTCTACCAGAAAAAAAATAACAGATCATGAGCCTACTGCCCCCTTGCAGAGGCACTTCTCCCACCCTGGGGGTGGCCAAGATTTCAACTCCCCAAGCACAGCTTGGTCTTTACCAATAAAAGAATCACATGCACCCAAGTGCACCTTCTTGCTCCAACAAACCCACATATATGGTCAGCTGTGCAGACTAGCCATGTGTGTTGGTATAATATTAACAGAGGCGGAAAGAAAATGCAATACTGTAAATTGCAAACACCATATATGTATACAGTGCTTTACAACAACTACTAAAAAAGGGGGGAAAAAAGTTTTTAAAGGCTGTCTAAAGGTAAAATTAATAACAAGAAAAGTGCCATGGAGGATGGGTACACAGCTGTAGCATTTACAGGTAAAATCAGTACTCTTGATAGGTGGAAAGAACATATAACATGCAATTAGAAACCCATTTCATCTTCTTTGAAAATTGCATGTGCATCCATACACAATGCAGAAACACCTATATGCTTGGAAAATACTGGATTTCCCCATGAATAAAAGATAAAAGTTCAGAAAGTGTTCAGCATGTTAAAATGTGCACATTTTTCTCTCTAAAACTAGGTCAAAGTCTCAGTCTGTGTAAACATAATTCTCCTGGATCATTGACTTTAATGACATTGATGGATCTTACTTCTCTTGTTTTTTCCCTTTCTGAAACAGAAAAAAGCAGTTTTATGGAAGGAAGTATGAATTAATTTTTTTGCCGTTTCTTTTAAATTCTTTGCTTTTAAATTAATAAAAATTTCTCCTTCCTTATTAAAGCTTTCTATGATAATTTTTTCTAATTTTAAACTTGCTGGTCAGTGCCTTTCAACCCCCTTAAAGCCCCCTTTATCATACTGACAAAATTGGTAATGCTTACCTCCCAAAGACTTCTCTACAAAGGAGGACAAAGTTTAACTGTGAGAAGACAGTAACTTTCCCTTTTTTCTTAACCTTTCGCTTTCTTTTGCAAAAAGCAAAAGATTTCCCTCTTCATTTCGATAAATTTTTGTACATAATTTAAAAAAAAAAAAATCCTGTTGGTTGCTGAGGCATATTTGAATTACTAAATTCTCCCTAAATGAAAACAACTGTAACCAGCAGAGCTTTCTGCAGCCACTGCCACGCCATGCAGCTCCCAGAGTGTCAGAGCTGCCTAGTGAGAGCTACACGTCATCAGAAGAAAAAAATATAAACTAAGAGAACACAGAATTAAAAAACAATTTTAAAGAACAGTACATAATTTGGAGAACACACTTTCTTCTTAATAAATCCCAACACCAGTATCTACAAAAGCATAGCTAACAGTGTGGTAGACTTTTGATAGAAAACCTACCTCATGTCAGCTTTTTGTAGCTACCTGCACACAATCAGACAATGAAAAGGAGGCAGAGCTATTAAGTAAGAGCCATTCAAAAGATGATAGACTTTTCTACCTGGTTTGGATGCCCTTCTTCGAATCCTCATTTTAGGTAAGGAAGGCCAAGAGTAATTAAAAGGTGAATCAGAGTCTGAGTCCATTTTTGTGCTAAACAGAGAGCAGATTCCCAAACTTGCACTTCGTTGTTCTTGATAGCAAGGCAAGTCGAAGAGTGATGTTAAATAAAGGAACGGACAAAGAAGGATCAAATTGTGCACTAAATACAGGCGACAGAGAAGCTGTAGATGTCTGCTCTCTTAAGGCATCCAGATATGTAGACAGAGCAGGCTGCAAATATTAACGCAGACGCAGGGAGGTTAACCTATGAGAGCTTCAAGTGGAGCTATCGCATCGTGGTCCAGAGCTATTTGAAAGGTCATTGTGTGCCAATGAATCATTAACTCACCTTTCCATTTTGATGTAAATGAAAAGAATAGGAGCTGAGTAAGGAACCAAGAAAATACATCTCAAAAGTAAACAAACTATTGCACACTTTTTCAAACTTTGTTTCCACATTAAAAGTAGAGTTTACAGGGATTCTCAAATCTAGGACAGGCAAAATGCTGCAACCAAAGAAGCCAAAGCTTAACAGTAAGCTAAAAGCACTAATCAATCTGCTGGACCTTATATTACCGCAAAGCAATAACTCTCCTCTCAATATTTACAACTTTGGCAGACCTTGGCATGTTGCAGCTGGAAAAGCAGTGACAACCCACTCAAAATCTGTTATTCCCATCTTCCTGGCTCAATGAGATTAAAGTTTAAGTGTTATAATGAAAGATTACACTGTCATTAGAGGAGCTCTCTTTCCACTGATCTTTAGTCTGAATAGTAATTTTTCCTTCACTTACAATCACCAAGTTAGTGAATCATAAGGATTTTGTAGAGCTGACACCTTTACAGCTCTGGTCTAACAGCAATGCACAATACAGCTAGTGACTAATTTACAACAAATCCTCCATTCTTATACAGTCTCCCTGAGCAACTTGTAGGCAATTAGCATTCAGTAGGAACTCATTATCCCTTCCCCCAACATCTTTACACAAACTTTTTTTTTTAAACAGGCTCAAAAGGGGCTATACAAGAGCTAACACAAAAATTGCATGTCCGCTATTTCTTAACCAACTCCTCCAAACGCTTCTTTTAGTTACCCCACAATGTATGTAGTTTTGTATTCCACATAAAGGAGGACAGGGAGTGTGGATCAGCTTAAATGTCAGATTTTGGAAGATGATGACAAGCTCGTTAACATTCCTTACTTCACTTTAATTATTTTTCAGGCTGCTGAGGTCTGCAGTTCTGCTTCTGTATTATGTTTCAAGTGATTCCTCAATCCACATTTCAGTCAGAGATAACAATGTATTTGTTGAAAGAAAGTAATGCAATTCAAATGCAAATTTAATTAAAAAACCATTAGAAAAATATCTATCAGGTCTTTGGGGATAAAATAACTATTATACAAGCACTTCATGAAGTTCACAAATTACATAAAACACAGTTGAAACACATCATTGTTCTGCCCTTCCCTTAACTGAAGTTCTGCCAGCTTTGTTAGGCCTAAAAAAGAACAATTTGCCTCAGACACTGGAAGCCTTAGACTTTCACTTTAAATATTAGACGCTCCCATAGCCTGTGTTTGATTTATATAAATAATTAAGAAAATTAAGCAGACAATTAAGCAGACAATGGATGACTGAAAATACAGAGAAGAGGTAAATCCATGCTTTAAGCATCCACTTCAAAATACCTCAATTCCCTAGAATGCCAGGTTCAAATTGCACTGATAAATCCCTTGGGCATGTGGGAACACAGGCACTGATATACACCTTCCCACCTGCACACCATCCAGAACACTCGCCTGTCTCTGATCATGAAGACAGTTTGAGGGAAAAGGAAGGAAGGGACAGGGCATACTTGTTCAATAACTTGTTCACTTAGGAAATGCCTTCCCAACTGCTGCAACACAAAAAATATCCCCTCTACGCAACAATTTTCCCTACCTAAGTGTGCTCTCGCGCTCATCAGATGTATTTAATGTTAACTGGAACAAAAGTCTTAATTTCAGCTGTGTACAAAAGGCAGCAGTCCATGGGTGAACAGTAGTTTACATTTAGAGAGAACTGTATGTTTTACACTTGCTTTAGAATTTCTCACCTTTTGATTTTGGCAATTATTCCTTTGTTCTGCTTCATGAGAAACACTAAATTTTGCTTACTTCTGTGGTACCTCCATTTGTGCATTTTTTCTCTAAATTGACCAGTTTGAGGTTTTTCACTTATATATTCAACTAAATTACACTAGTTCACTCCCACTGGTTTTCTTGGAATTCTGTTTAATCAGGGAGGGATAAATGGAGCCACACAAAACACAATGTGGAAATACGGGCGATATATTTCATGGCATTAAAATATTTTACATGCCAAGACATTTACTTTCCTGAATGACCTCTGTACACTGCATAAATGTTTTCACTGGCTTCTCAGTTACTGCCTGCTCCCTCTCCTAAAGCAGCAGCATTCATTTAGAACCTTCCAATACAACTGAGTAATTAAGGATTGTTAAATTATTTTTCAACAGTAACCCTACTGCATAAGACTCAGAGAATGCAGCTACCAAATTTATGCTGTGTTAAAAACCTGATCATTTGCTCCTGCTGTTTATCTTGTTTCTTGGTCAACCTCTTGGGCTTTTCATCCACTTACTGCAGTCTTCCCTGAATAGGATCTTCTATGGAAATTTGTCAATGGCAGTCTGAAAGCACAGAAAAATGATCAATCTCAACTCCTATTTCTTAAAGGTTAATTGAATATCACTCATTGTATTTGCTCTGTTTGGGCTTTGTGAAAGGTTTTTTTTTCTAGTTTGTAAAACTCCTTCATGCAGCCCTGAAAGACCTTGCACTGTTTTTTGCCACAAAGAAGGGCTTACCCTTACACATAGTCTTCCACTAAAAACATTTTTCTTTCCTATTCATGCACTCTGTGGGATGACCCAACCCAGTTTTCACCTGCAACACTTTGTTTCAGATGTGGTGGCATATGCATACAGCTGGCACAAAGATATGGCAGCTTATGGCATAAAAAGTGCTTTTTAGCTGTAAAATATTAACTTTAGTTTCCAATGAAAAAATGTTTTCAGTTATGTATACCAAGGTATAGATATGAAGATAACGAACAAAAGGAGGGGTTTGTGTGCATTACCTAAGGCTAATGTGCTTGATAAATAAGGTAATGCCTTAAATTCTTTCACCAAATGCTTGCCAAAACAATCCATATGATATAAATGTTCCTCAGAGACAGTACAGTCTGATCATTCTCATGGATTGTGGCAAGATGAAAGGAAGCAGAGGAATGTGACAAGCATCTGCAGTCTCCATGGAATGGCACTGTCGCCTGCACTCAGAGGACAGTCCTGTGGTACCGAGCAGGTGGACTCCCTCTCCCCAAACACTGCTAAACCACGGGCTGGCAGCTCTCTCTCTCTCAGGCAGACCAGAAGGAGGCAATCACCCTGGGCCCACTGCCCCCTCCCCAGGTGGAGAAGCAGGATGGAAAGCAGGGCTGCCAAACCAAGAAGCAGGACTTGAGTGGCTCACTGTTGGACACAGGTGAGAAGAGAGCTGCCTGAACAACAGCTGTGCCAAAAATGCCCTGCCTGGTTTGTTCTGGACTGTCTGTCCTGACATCAGGGATGAAGTTGATTCCCCCTAGCTTGGTTCTGCCCTAGGACCATCAAAGCCTTCAATCACTTCCCAAAGTTGAGGAGAAGGCTCTGACAAGGAAAGATGCTGTAGAAAACGCTAGGTGACCTTTTCCACCAGCCTCTGTGACCCACAGGTAGAAGTAGCTTTCTTACTTTCTTCACTACATTGTTTTTACTAATTAGAGCACGTCTTCCCACAGAGAGGATCAGCCAATGTACCTGGACAAAGTATCTGCATTATCCTACATTAGACTTAGCAATTGCATTGAAAACTCAACAAATATGAATTAAAAGACAACAAAAAGCAAAACACTACCAACCAGGTCCCACACACCAAGCGTCCTTCACCTCTAATGCTCTTTCCACCTGCCCACAATGATGACACGATGGCTGTGCAGACTGCTGTTGGCAACAGCTTCATACCTTGTCACACACTCATTTTTACCACCAAAGACCTGGGTCTTTCTTATGAAAGTTTGTATTTGAACAGTCAGAAAAAAACTGTCACATCACTATTCTCCCCTCTCCCTTTCCTAAATCACTGATGAACTTATCACTGAAAAACACAGAACCAAGCCATCTTTGCCGATGACCTCCCCAACTTGTTTTTATGATCTTCCTTAGTGCTAGATTTCTTATGGGTGATTCATGCACCCAGTTTAAGGAACTGGCCCATTTATTTCCTTATTTTGTGAACAGAGATGTGTTGAGGTCACAAGCAACACAGCACTCTGGGATTTAAACTGTTCAGCAGTGGATCCCAAAAAGCCCAGGCAGGCAGTCACTGTCCATCACCACTGACTGATGTATGACAGTATTTGTTGGATCCTCTCTCACTAGCACCCTGCAGCACACTCCCCATCCTGCATCACCCTCAGGAGGATAGGGCCAGGAAGGGGAGGGAGCAGGTGGAATCACGGTGCTGTTGATGGCTGTATTTCACAAGCCATCCAGACTGAGAGGAGACTTGATGATCTCGGAGGTCTTTCCAACCCGATCGATTCTGTGATTCTGTGATTCTGAGACCAAACCATCTAAATTTATACCTAAACCCTTATTATTCCTCTGCAGGTATATTTCTAATTACAATGTGAAATATGAAATTAATTTCCAAGGCTGTTCTCTTAACATTTTCTTTGAAACCAGGGCAACAACTACAATTAGAACAGCAGTAACAAGAATAACACTTTCATGCTAAAAATGTTTGTTATCCTCAATGAATGATGCACTATCCTACAAAGAACTATTAGAAATACCTCTTTTGAAAAGCAACTGCTTGTTTCTTCGATAATCTAAAGGAGCAAGGTACCTTTAAAAACTTAAGAGAAACAGCTTTGCATAAACTATACTAGATATACCAAGATCCTTAGGGAACATCCATACAAGAGAGGGATGAAGAAGAACTAAGAGTTTTCACAAAATTGAGGCAAAAGCATGACCTCTGTCTCATTGTGACTCAGTGTAGCTCCAAAGAGCCAGTGGGCGTGAACAATGTTCTTGTTAGCATTATACTGGCCCTTTCTCACAAACTCTTCTTCTTGTCCAGTTCACTGTCCCAGTCTCAGGAGTTCATAGTGTTCCTCCAACTCAAAGGTCAAACCATGAATTCTTTTTAATGACTGATAATTTTTATTTTTTTTCCTTTTTTACCACACCAGTCACCTGATGTGGTTTAGGATAACAAGCTCAGCTCAGGGTAACAAGCTCATTAATACTACTTTCACATGACAGCGGTCAGTGTGCCCTGACTCTTGAAACAACCACTGAATACTTTCAACAAAGTACATTACACAATAATTTGCCTAAATGCTTGCCTTGTCCAGTATCTCTTCACATCAAAAGACTATCTAGGATATGCAGTAAAAATGTGGAAGAAAAGCTTGTTGTTTTTGTCTCATACCCTGATGAAAAGCTGCCTTGGGTTTACTCGCAAAAGTTTGAGAGCTAAGGGCTAAAGTAAAAAAAAAATCTCTTCTTGGTTTCAGCTTTACAGAGGCCTCTGTGAACCCCAGCAGCATGGAGAGTGAACAACATGCCTCACATGAAAGCAAACCCGAGTTTGACTTGGGCCTCACTTTACTGAAGTTTCACCAATGACTTTGTTGTTGAGTCTACACCAAAAACTCACCGAAGACCCATGTCTTTAAAAATTCCATTTTCCATGTTTCAGGGAAGACATCAAGGGAAGGGCTGCTTCTCAAGTAGGAAGAAAGCTGAGAAATGTGTTCATGTGTGAACTTTAAACTACGACTTTTTTTCTTCACAATGTATTTTTGGACTGTATTTCATTTTTAAAGAGTAATTTGACATTAGATACATCCCAGATTGTTTACTTATGTTAGCATGAAATGACAGGCAGAAGACAGGCGAAAGAGCTTATTTAAACATCAGGGGGGAAAAGAGCCTCTTTTTGAAGGATTACTTTGTTCAGCAAATTTGGTTTGCATTTTAGGCAGAGGAGGACAAGTTCTAGGAAGCCAGACAGCACATGTTTGTAACTTGTTCGTTTTTCTGTCTTCCTTTTGAGGTTAACCTGAATTATAATAATGCCTCAGAAAACCAAGAGTGGAAGAAACTCCGAGAAACAAGAACAAGCTTGTTTTAGTGCGTAATGATGCTTCTTCCAGGTTTCTCCATGGCTTTTTAATTAAACTCAATTCAGGCTCACATCCTAAGAAGATTTTATTTCCCACATCTTCTGAAGTGCTCAACTGTTCTGCAGCCCTCAACGTTTACTTGTTTATAGACACTCCAAACACATGACAGTATGCTTTATCTACTAAAATAAACTACTATCGTGTTTACCTGTTGTTTAAAGGTTCTTCCTAACAGGACTCTGACAGCCCAACCTCAAATAAAGCCTCTCATCTGCAAGGTACAAGGAATGCAAAGGTTTTGCAGAAGCAGCAACACAAAAATCTCTTGAAAGGTGCAGCAAAAAGGGCAGAGAGCAACTGCTGCAGTAATTAGCTGCAGCAATAATGAAAGCTGCAGGAAATATGGCAGAGTGCAACTGTCACAGTCACTAGCTGCAGCAATAACTCTGTAGTTTTCTTTGATTATTATTTTTCTCTGCAATTTTTAGACCATCTACCATTAAATTAAAAACGAGTTTTTAAAAAAGCCTCCTTTACCACAAACTGACCTTCCAACTGATGTTGCACATCTCCAACCACCCAAGTACCACAGTGCTTCTTTCTCACCTCACTCTTGTTTCAGGTGAAGAACTCAGACACAGAGAAAAGATAAGTGACATGCCCAAGTTGTAAATCTATTGAAGCAGAGAAACTGAAGCAAAGGTCTGCAGCTCCCAGAATCAGTGATGCTACAGCCGGATCACCCAGCCTCTCTCAAAGCATACATAAGGGAAAGATAGTGTTGAAAGCTGCCAGGAAAAAGATAAAAATGACCACAAACGTAATAGATCTGCAAAGCCTTAATCATAGGACTTTTGTAACAGTCTCAAAGAGGCAACACTTATCATGTAACCTGTACTTTATCAATAACCATAAGATTATTTCCTGTCATTCCAATTTCAAAACAGGCACACTTGAATTGCAACACTTCCAAATGCAAACATTCTGCCCTTCAAAAATCAAAAGTACATGAATACTAAAAAAGGAGCAAAAGATGTCACCGCAATAAGCAGAAAAAACTAATCATTCTATGGACTTAATGAAAAATGTGCAAAATTGAGACGGCAGGACCATGCTTTTTTCCTATCTTAAAAATCCTCTGACCTTTTTAACTTCTACCAACCACCTAGGAATCTAATTAAAAAAGAACAAATGAGCAACAATGAAAACAGATTTTTCTCCAGATCACAGTGCAGTCCTACTTCCTACTGGTTTACACACAGATCATTATCTTCTGTTTCTTAAAACAAAAATCAAAGGGCAGGCTCTACTAAAAATGTTTTGTAGCTGCCTGGTCACATTCAGTGAACTGCCAAAAATTTGGCATCAGTATTTTTACCTCTTGAAGTGCAAAATGTGGCTTGCAGAATTTTTCACAGCCAGTAGAGCAAACAGAACAGCTTAGGCAGACACCACTAGGTCACTGGCTCTGTCTGTAACTAGGGGAGCATGGAAAATATTTTGAAAAATTAACATCATCCTACTTTTCTGAAGTAGAGGGGAAAAAAGGAAAAAAAAAACTATTAATTTCCTTGGATAAAAGAATGGGAGTTAGATTTTTCTTATTAGAAAACAGAAACGTGCAAATTTAGAAATGGCCTTTTGAACATCCATTTTCCAAACCAGGGAAAACAGGAATTATAAGTGTTTAAAAACAGACTCCCAGCGACCACTCACATGTCCGACAGTAAGGGCATTCAGCTGCCACCTCCTAGACTCTCTCCCAAAATGTACAGATCTACAGATATGTGTATATCTACCCATTTATATCCATATTTATAATTTCACTTTATAAATATGTAAGATACCTAAGAGAACATACTTAAATCAAATAATAAGCACCTAAATCTTCTTCGAAGTTGTATACAAATTCATCTTTTTTTTCCACCCAAATCTCCTCTAAGAAACTACACTCTGCCACTCCTAAAAGGATGAACCATGGCCAAAGTTGCTTGCTTATTCCCTGCAGAGGGCTCAGGATCTGCTGCAACTGCCTATCCAAGCATCGGAGAAGAGACTCAGCTGGTCTCAAGCCAGAGGGTCTGGCTTCTGTTCCAGCTGTCACAAGCAGCAATGTACAAATAATGCCTTATAAGGAAAAGGCATTCCAGGGGTCAGAAAAAGAAATATCAGATATAATTTCAGGGTGGAAAGCTTCCACTCTCAGCTTTTAAGCTACCTTATGTTCCCTCCAGATGGTATAACTGGAGCAGAGAGTGGAGCAGTTGCAGCTTCAAATTAGCAAACCATAACCACTCCTCAATGGTTCCACACCCTCCCACACTCAGATACAGTCCAATACTTGGTCTTATTTGACAAAACAGATTTGATCAAGTGGGCAATGACATCTTATGTATGTACACTGCATTTCTGAACAAGCCAAGGACTGTTACGCTGTCCTATGCTCAAAGGCACTACAGTCATGATAACTGTTGTTACTGTTTTTGCTACTACTCCAAATTTCCTCATGCAGCTCCCATATTCCTTTGATGGGAGAGTGAAACAAACATCATTAAATGGTTGAAGTAGAGCCATTTGACATAACAATGACTAGAAAAATAGATAACCAGAAGATTATTTCAATGAGATATTATTAAAATAATCTGCCAGCTTCTTATCTTCCAGTTGTGTCTGATTTTATGTATGTCAGCTCATTTCCTTCTAACATATACTACCCCCATGCATATATGTATACCACCTCCCTTTCCACACACACAGAGCAATTCTTCATTCTGCAGACACCAAACTTTGTACATAGTCTGTCTGAATGTCACTGTCTGGGCTGCTCTTTCTGAGCTCAGCACTGGACCACAGGCAAGCGATGCCAGCCTGCCACTTTCTGTTGAGCACGGCAGCTTCCACTGGTAGAGCTTAGTTACTCACTGTCCTTTTATTCTTTGCTGTACTTTGCATTAGACCATTGTTCCAAACTGAAAATACCTTTTCCATTTGAGTTTCAGTCTCTAAATGTACTATCTTGCATAACTGACTATATTCTCCTACAAGCCCCGCCACCCACTTACTGGTGTGGCATCTAAACTTCCCTATATGCTTCATTTCATCTTCAGTCACATTTGTTGGGTCTACAAGAAATTATATTCAAGATGTTTTTTTCTAAAATAAACTACTGAAAAATCCTAGGGGAACACAATAACTTTGGATACACTATCTATCTGTACAGGAAATGCTTTGAAAGTGGCTCCCTCTCTGCCATAGTTATTACTGACGGATCTTTTGCCAAGCTAAGCTGCACCGTGAGTGACCTTCACCTCGTTTTAAAGAAAGTGCCTTGTGTGTATTTTGCACCAAAACATATATCAGCAGCTTTTGGGAAGTCAAAATGATTAATTATTCCTTATCTATGCCAAACAGGACACAATCTTTATTTTCTTTAGAAAGAACCACAGTGTCTCAGAAAGGCTAGAAACAGAAAACTTGAGCTGTATCTTTGAAGACAAATAGTTGCATCTGTGCTTACTTGCCAGCTGTGATATAGGCTTTCAGAATTCAGTTCAAACGCTATCAAGCAGCATTCACTTATTTCTAGCCATTTTAACAAAGGCAACAGATATGGCATAACTCTCCCAGATGCTAAGATATGCACATGAGCCTTACTAACTCAAATTTCAAATATGATCAAAGATGAGACCAAACCATATCTCACTTTCTGTGCAAACTCCAGTTTTCAGCCTGCTCTTCTCTTACAAATGTTAACTGTGCCCTGACTAGCCAATATAGAGTGTTTTGGAGGAAAAAGCTATGTATTTCTAGACACCTCATTCTAGGAACATGCCTAGGCTGTTCACATCTACAGAAATATCATAGGTAAGTTCATTCTTTATAGAGCAATTATGGCATTTCTGCTAGACCAGACGAGACAGTCAATATGGTACTAGAACCTTTTCCCTCCAGCAAGACTTGTGAGATGCAGCACTCTGCCCCAACATCCATTTTTAACATAGATCTCCAAAAAGCATGCATACTGCAGTGATATAATGTGGATATTATGGAGTCAGAAGTGACCTTGGAGATAGTTAAATACACCACAGAGCAGGGTTGTAGCAAAGCAGAGATGACTTGGCAATATGCAAATACTAACCAATGGTACCATATTATGGTTATATGTAACCAGTAGCAAAGAGATACATGTACTAGAGAAAAGGTATATAAGAAGACACTTGTAGTTAATAAAGAGACTTGAATTTGCTGCTTCACCAGAACCTGTATTTGGCCACCCTGAGCGCGACAATATAATTCTGAGATGAGATAGATTACAATAGCAACATGTGAATCCTAAACAGATGGTCAGTCTTCTGCACAGCTGACCAAAAAAAACCCCAAAACCTAAAGAGGTCACCACTTTCATAATAAAGATCTAACAAATTAACATGTTATTAAAAAAATTAAGTCACTGGCTATTTAGAAGATATCATCTTTACCAGATTTGCCAGATCTTACCCAATTTTGTTTCTCTCAACCTAAATCATCATATTAGCTTCACATCCAGTTGAGCTAATAATCAAGTTCCTGCTTTAAAAGGTAAAAAGCACTAAGACAGGTCTTTCTGGTTTTGTACACAGATACATATAAATAAAAAGCAGAACATAAGACCAGAGATCAAATACAACTAACGAAGCATAATGGGACTTCTCACAAATACTGATCCCTCCCAAAAGCTGTTAGATACCTCCATGTAGAAAACAATGTGAATTGTCGTATTTTTTACACCAAGCATTTTTCTCAGTTAAATCCTGGTAAGGACTCACGGTCACCTACCAGGACTCTTTCAGAGACTAACTACTTCATCGAAGGGTGAAGCTTGCGCAAGACAGATTCTGCTCCCTCCAGACTGCCAGCTGAGCAGCAAGCTCCCTAAAGGCCTTAAGGGTCATCATAAACACAAGAGCTTTCTGGTGGAAAAACAGAGCTTGCTTCTCCAACCCAGCTTTTTGGTCCACAATCACATAATAGGTCCCTTCAAATAATAACCATCCACACATATAACTATTTCCACAGGATAGGAGCAGGCAGGAAATGTTGTCCGGCAGGCATCAGTCACCTTATTTATTTGTTAGCTCTGGGAGATGCTCAGATAGTCAAGCGGAGTTTGCTGCTTCTCAACCTAAATAAAGCTTAGTTAATTTTATAAGGAGAAATCTGTACCTTTTTATCATCCTGGGACAATTCATCAGATGCCAAGTTTGCAGGACCTGCAAAAGCAAAGATTTCTGCCTTTAATAACAAGCAAATTCAGTTTGGGTCTGTTTTGGTTTCTGCTGCTGGTCTCTTTCCTTTTTCTAATAAGAGGGAGGACACAAGGAGCAGGCAAACAGGCAGGCAAGCCAGAACAATGGACATAGACAGACCATGCAACTCCCCACAACAGCGTTCCCATGGGCAGCGTGCGAGCTGGATGCACAAGAAGTGGTATGTTATTGTCACAATTATGTTCAGGCTAGGCAAGCATGGCAATCCGTCAGCCAGCTGCTGATTAACCCCCAGATGCTCAGAAAGTCAACACTTCTAGCACCGAGCCTCACACCAACTCCGCAGTGCAGCTGCACTCTGCTTTTCTTCTGCAGGGGTTTCATGCATTTTCTGAAATTAGTCCTTGCATTTTCACCCCAAAAAGTGAAAAATAACTTCACTTCTGTCACTTCTTTTTTTTTTTTTTTCCTTTTTTAATGATTTATTAAAATCATTAAGGGAAGGACAATGCACATGCAGATCAAGGACTATGCTTTGGAAGTTTTGCCCACCCAAACGCAGCCTCAAGGACTACTGTGAAACTGCAAAAAGTAATCTGGCCACAAGAATGCAAATGAACACCAGCATCACTCAAGCTTCCAGGAACATTATTATTTAATATATCTTAAATAATAATAAATATATATACCCAGAGTTACACTCTGTTTATAAAGGTTACATTTAATATTTAATAAATACGTTCCATTTTATATTGAATCTTTCAACTCAAGGCTTACATCTGTTCTCAGATACTCAAATCCTTCTCCATTCTCCAGATCCAGCAAATAGTTAAACTAGGTATGGCTCAGCAGCCAGTATTGGGTATTTTGGTAGACTGCATTGAGCAATATGGGATTCTGGGACCTCTGATCTTCCTTAGCATTGTACAAAGTCTGTATAACTCAAGGTTTTTTAAAAAGAGCTGTATCAATATATCTTCAGAAAAACAATTCAAAGACAGCTGCTTGTTAGCTAAATCACACAATCTTCAGCAACAATGACTCCACTAAACCTGCAGGTCACTGTGAGATGAAGTTCTAGGACATAATTATGGACCCACTGCAACCAGTGCACCTGTTGTCCCTGACATTAGCAGTGTCCTTGGATGGTGGCAGGAGTCAGGATGGGGTCAACACTGATCAGTAGCTCAACTGTTAATCTTTAAATAATCCACCTTTTTCAATTAACCTTCTGCTTTAGTCATATATATATATATATCTCCTTGAGTTCAAACAGTACAATCACAGAGCACAAAATCACTAGTGTTAACAAAGCTAGCATCCCAGGCACCACCTTTCAGCTAGAAAGAACAGACAATTTAGAAGGAACTAACTATTTGCTCAGTACTGTAGAAACTTACATTAAAAGCTTTAGTGGGAAGATATTTTTACAGTATTGCCAATTGGCATTATGATTATTATTCAGTTTCATAATTCTCAGAAATCAAAAGGTGTTTGCCCCACTCCTAATACTTTGTAGAAACAAATGGCTTATCCTCCAGATAAGAGTCTTCAGTTAAGTCATGGTCATGGAATTTCAGGATCAAAAAAAAAGAAAAAAGCACAAACTACTGAACTAGCCAAAACACCATCTATTTCACCTTATTTTCTGCATTCTCACCGGATAATGTATCACTCCATGGATTTGAATTTAACTAAGTTGCTATGGGAGATTCGTTGCTAAGCTAGTAACATCATCTTACACTGACCCACTGCTTTCATGTGATTGCACTTCACAAGGAGCAATGTACTGCTATAGCAACCTCTACTCAATAATAGCTCAAGGCTTCTGACAACATGGCATTTTAAAGGCCTGTTGATCTTGACTTTAGGCCCACCCAGGAATGAGTAGTTACCTGAGGGGGATCCCTTCATGACAGGAATGTGCAGAATTAATGTCCTGAGTGTAGCAGCTGCTTTTTAAAGGAGTTCACTGAAGGCAACTGAGAATACAGTAAAGAGTACTCTATCAATCATTTCATATCATTTCTGCTTCTAGAAGCAAAAATTTTAACTCAATTTGTAAAATGTTCTTCTGGTCTCCTCAGTGCTGGCAAATGGAGAATGTAAGACAGACCACTAATAATGACCACTCATGATTTTTCAATGTCTGGATTTGGTGGTGGTTAGTGAAATAGGCCAAAAAAACCCAGTCTCATTTATAGAAATATGGTAACTTACGACAATATCAAAACCTAAGAAGATTAAAAAACTTTGCTGCTCGGAGGCATTCAAACAATAGTTACAGGCTCCTCATGTCTAAAGGTAGATAACATGGAGTGTAAACTGTGCAAGCATGATTACTACCATTTTTTTCCCTAAGTCCTGCATACTACCAATATGTGGAATCTCTTTCTTGTCATTGAACTGAAAAAAAAAGAAGAAAAAAAGAAAAAAAAATAAAACAGGGACAAAATAACTCTGATGTATAAAGGCACAAAAGTACTCAGCTTCCATTGAAAACAGACATAGATAGGTGTACTTATGCCAATATCTCTGTCAAATATCTTTGGCATAAAAAAACGACAAGAAGCTTTACCACCAGAATCCAAAATGAGACTAGACATCCTGAACTGATGATTCTGTCTCTAGGCAATCAATATTCACTCATGTTTATTATCTGTTTATGCCAAGTCAGCCTAAACTAAAGCAACTTTTACTGAAAAATATCAAAATAATTGTCAAGAAGTTGTATTGCCCAATCTTATGACACATATAGTGCTACTGACGCATTCAACTTCTGTCCTCAAGGAATAGCATAAAGACCACACTAGTCAGAGTATGGCACTCAGATGAATACCCAGAGTCAATGCATTTGCACTCTGCGTCACCGAAGTCCTCCATAAACCCTGTATGTAACTGCTGCTTACACATACAATAACAGATGCATAGCTTACAACTGCTAACAACTCCTTATCATTTCTCTGCAAAACTACCTTCTAGTGGCAGAACTTGTTGCCTGAACACTCCTGGAGAAGTTCAGTATGAAACTTCTTTTCCAGCACTAACAATGGCAGCATACATGTTTGAACACAAGCTACATGATGACTGTGTTCCCATTTAATCTATTCACTTAAAGTCACTAGCTGATGCCACCTAGAACAGCAGTTCTGTTCCATTCTCTCAGTGTTGTGCTGTTAACGCAGGTGCTTCCATTTCTGCTGCCCTCAGTAGGGCTGCCTCCAGCACAGCCACTAAGCAAGACCAAGCCTCTTGCAGACCTCACAGTTTTCAGCTTACTGTTTTACGCAAATACATAGCCCTAGCCACATATGCAAATAGCAACTGATGAAAGCTTTTAATTCCTAGCAATCATACATAAACACCCAAATTGTCATACTTCTGATGCTGAAGAATGACTTTTTTTTTCTTATTTTATTTTCAGCTCTAACAGGTGCTTACTCCAAGGTACACAGGGATGTATTTTGGTAATGAAAAAGCATTCTCACCAGTAAGCACAGTCCCACAGAGCTGAACTGCTCACCAAAATACCGAATGCCTAATTGAAACTCATGGAAATTCTGCCACATTAAGAATTCTTGGCTGGATCCCAAAACTATTCATGCAAAACACTGCTTTGCTCCTATCTTTATTAACTTATGTGGCTTTACTGGAATCTTCAGGCTGGAGCATTCATTCAGTTGAAGGCTGCCCTCTCCTGGAACCTTCTGGCATTTTCCTGGCTCTTAAAATTATTTAAGGCTTTTCACAGAATCACAGCATGGTTTGGGCTGGAAAGGACATTTCGAGGTCATCTAGTCCAACCTGCCTGCAGTCAGCAGCGGCATCTTCAACTAGGTCAGGTTGCTCACAGCCCTGTCTAATATGAGTTTAAGTTTCCACTCTGAGACAGTAAGCAAGGGTAAGACTGGAGTTTTACCAGTCACTATAAATGTCATAAAATTTTGTGAACCATTTCAGTCTGACACTGGAAAACCAATGCTCTGTAGGAAAACCAGTGCTGTGTAGGCTCTCATGATTTTCACAGCTCTTGTAGTTTATGACTTGCATATTCTACTGTTGTTTACTTACAGGTCTCTAATGTCCTATGAAACACATGTTTTTCCTGAATAAATACATAGTATATGAATCTGTGCCAACTTTCCAGAGCTTGTAAAGACTGAAACATTATAAAACTGAACCTTCTACAGAGCTTGTTGTACTGCAGGGCAATTTTGGACCTTCCACTGTCAACTTGGTTTGAATTAATGCTCTAAAAAGGGGGGAGGGGAGGAATTCAAAATTACAGTAACTGTATTTGATGCCCATGACACTTATATAAAAACTCTGGAACAGTATCAAAGACTGGCAAACAAATATGTTAGAAGCAATACTAAAATGATTGACAGAGATTCCATAGAGCATTTGATTGGTTGTTCTCCAGAGGAAACTGAGAGCAGTTCCTCAAGAGGGAAACTAGTATTTTCAGCTACAGAGATAAATTGCTTCCTACTTACAATACCCAAGGGATCTAAAAGATCAGATTTAACATTTGTACTTCATCGTTTTTAACCTTCTCCTCTATGAAAAAAGCAGGGCAGCAGCTTTGCACAATGGCTCTGTTCAGAGGTTTAGTTAACCTTGAAAGCATCCCTAGAAATAGTAATTTTGATTGACTGGTAATACATAGACCCTAAACTAGGACTAAACGCAGACTACATGGTAAACCCCAGCCTGGAAGGCAGGAGCCACTCCTTCTCTATGCCTGTGGCCCCTGGCTGGGCTGACCCCTTGCTCAGATGCATACACTGACTAAATCACTCCTACTCAAAAGGAAGAGGGAGCTAAGGTTCAGTTTCTTATTTTAGCAATTACCTTTGAAGATTATAAGCAAAAGGAGATAATGTCTCCATTTGCATAGCTTTGTCTACAGCTCTGCTTACTTCTAGTCTTTCCCTCTATTTAGGTTGTGTATTTGACTTCTACCAGAGCAGCAGACAGAGAAATAACCTGAATATGAAAGAAAAAGTCAGGGATGACTCTCAGCTGAATATTATAACCCAAGTGATTTGAAAGCCACACAGCATTCAAGCTAGCTATATCCCCCAACCTAGTGGAGCTATTTGCTTTTTTCTCTGTTGTCTGTTGTATGAGACACTCTGCTACTCCTACACCTACCAGGCACAAATAGGTCAACTCTTCCATTGGAAACTACTAAATCTGTCTACCACCAGGCAACAAAATTACTTAACTTACTGTAAATTATCTTAATCATCTTGGTTTTATCTTTTTTTAATTTATTTTTCTTTTAATTACTCTGACACCATTTCACATGTGTCCATTAGTCCCAGGATTTCTTTTCCTTTCACAGACGACCTTTCCCCTGCACTGGCTGTGCTGCCTCCAGCAATTGAGACAGTCACAGAATCACAGAACATTCATGTCTGGAAATGACCTCTCAGATCACCAAGTCCAACCGAAAAAAAACCAAACCAAACCAAAAAAAACAACCAACAAACAAACAAAACACAACAAAACAAAACAAACAACACAACCCCTGCCCTCACTAGAGCATGTCTTGGAGCACCACATCTACACGTTTCTTAAA
>VWZO01009425.1:0-17846 GCA_013396975.1 Bucco capensis | reverse complement strand
AGCAGATGGGAATCAGACTCAGGGCTGGAGCTTGGAACTGGAGTCAGGAACTCTTAGATTGAGATTGAAGGCAGAACAGAGAGAGTCCTGCAGCACAGAGCTGAGCTGTTGATCCTCACCAGGAGAGTTCCCACTCCATCACCCCAGATGGCTCAGGTGCTCAACCTTCAGAAAGGGTAGAAGCCTAAACCTCTCTTTTTTTTGTATTGGCTGTGAATTAGGTGAAGAGATCCCAAGGTCCAAGCTTGGTATCAAAGTTTCAGAGACTGAATATGACCTAGATGGCATAGAATAGTTTGTTTGGACTCAAATTAGGACATTTCCTCAAGCTATCTGGTTCTAGCCAGCATGCACTGAGCTGCTGGAAATGTACTTTCAATGATGGAGTTAATGATGATGCATGTAGTTGGAAGGAAAAGAGGCCTGTTTCTACAAATAATCATGTCAAGGTATTTTCTTCCAACACAAGTTGTCACTTGGTAAGGTTTTCCAGCATAGATTTCTTGCATCTTGTGGTAGGTGATACCCAGCAAGGAGATTTTCTCTCTGTATTGTTGTAAGTTTGTAGAAGGTTTAGGTGGCTTCTCCAAATCTGGGATCCTAGAGGTATGTCCCTGGTGGATGAAGATCATCTGCAGCTTGGGGAGGGTGTGCCATGAATATTCTCCTCAGAGCAAATGAGGTGAAGTCTGTGGGCTGCTTGTCTATCAGTTTTTTGTAGTGTGTTTTGGATAGCTGATGGTTTGTGGAAGGAGGTGTGTTGGTCTGTGGATTTTCTGCATATGGTAGTTTGAAGGTTGCTATTTTTTTTATGTTGACCTTGGTGTCTAGAGAGTTGATGCTGATGTAAGTTTTCCAGAGATAGTTCGTTGGACAATTCTGGTTGCTGAATTTGTGGTAGAAATCAATGAGGGGATCCAAGTTTTCAGTACAGATGTCATCTACGTATCCTAGGAACTGGATATGCTTTGGTTTTTTATGGTATGGATATGCTGGTCTGGTGGGAAGATCAATCTTCTTGAGGTGACTCCTGGAGAACCCGATATCCTCATGCTTGGATACAAGGACTGGGGTGCTTGTAGTTGCATCTGTGATTTGGTGAGGATGAAATTGTTGGGGATGAAGATGAAATAGATGGGTTTGATGTATAAATGATGCCAGTTAGAAGGCTGGTATCACTTACACATGCAGATCAGGCATAATGCTTCCCTGGGGTGACATAGTGATGATTATACAAGAGATGGTGGCAGTAAGAGGATAGGTTATGGAGCACTGATCCTGGAGGAAGCATGTTTTTCTGGAGAAAGCTGCTTTCATATAGAACAAAGTGTTTCAAGATGGTGTCTGCAGATCCTCACAGTTGTTCAGTGATAGTCTCCTTGGCTTTCCTTCTGTAAGAATCTAGAAGAGGATATTAAAATCAAGGTGGCAAAATAAGAGTTTACACAATTTTTTTTTCCTTCTTCATTAGGAAGAGAGTTGAGCTCCACTGTGAAAAGAGCAGAGGTTTTTCTTGAGTTTCTTCTCATATGAAAACATCAAAAATCATCTTCTAGCATCACTAGGCCAATGTAAAATTAATTCAAGGGTGTTCAGCTCAGCATAATGTGAGATTATTTTCACAGTTGTTTTACAGGGGATGGTGGCTAGTTTACCTTTATTTTGTTTTCAAAAGAGTTGAGACACACTTAGAGAAACAATTGCTCCAGTTCTCTACAGACCACAATGTTACCAAGGTTTCCAAACAAGCATTTGGAAAGAAGAGATGGAGTAACCATTCAAGGTTGGGGTATTGCTCCATGACTTCCTGGTGGGTGATGTTGGGAAGAAGGTGCTCTTCAGCATCATTTCTCAGATGTGTTTCCTTATTGGTGAAGTGATTGTTATTGCAGTATTTGGGTCCAGTATGAAATGATACCAGCTTGTTTTGATAGTAACCTGTTGCATGGTGGTTTGGTGCATTTCAGACACCTTCCTTTAACTCGTTGGAGCACGTAATCATGTCTGGTTCAGCCAACCTCTTTGAGAGGTAAAGTTTCTCAGTTTTTTGAGGCTAAAAAGGATATTCTGTCATGTATCAAGAGTTAAAGGAGACCTTGTCACTCTCTACAACTACCTAAAAGGAGGTTGGAGTGAGCTAGGGGTAGATGTCCAGGGTTAACAGTGAGAGGATGAGAGGAAACGGCCTCAAGTTGCACCAGGGGAGGTTTAGATTAGATATAAGGAGGAATTTCTTTCCTGAAAGGGATTTAAGTCTTGGAATAAGTTGCCCAGGGCAGTGATGGAGTCACCATCCCTGCGGGTGTTTTAGAAACATCTAGACGTGGTACTTAGGGACGTGGTTTAGTGGTATGTTAGTGATAGGCGTAGTTGGACTCGGTGATTTCAGAGGTCTCTTCCAATCTTACTGATTCTGTGATTTAGGAGCACACTTTCCACAAAGCGGACTCCTCAGGCACACAAGATGTGGCCCTTTACTTGTTTCACTCATGGTGGAGGGAAGGCGCAGAGTTTCGCTCCGCGGGGATGAGCAGCGCTAACCGCGACCGATGCGCTAGCAGCCCGGCAGTGCAAGCCGGGGCTGCGGGGGCAGGGGCGGACCCGAGCCTGCCGGCGGGGGCCGGTCTGTACTCGGGGAGGAGAGGCGAGGAGGGGGCGGTGGAGATGTGTGTGTGTGNTAGGGCTGATCGTCCGCCCAGTTTATAAGAGGTACCCGGCCGGATCGGTTGGGTTGTTTGCCAGAGGCTGAAGAGTTCCGCTGAGCCGCTGGCCGCTTTTGGAGCGCTCTGAGCGGAGAGGAGCGGAGCTGCCCGCGGCGCGATGCGGCGCGCCAGCCGAGACTACACCAAGTACTTGCGCGGCTCCGAGGAGCTGGGCAGCGGCGCCGCCCACGAGAGCTCCGCGCCGCCGCCACCACCTCCAGGGCCGCCGCTACCGCCTCACCCGCACCCGCCGCCTGCCTCCCGCTCCCTCCTCGTCGCCCTCCTCCTGCTGGGATTGGGGCAGGTGGTCTGCAGCGTGGCTCTCTTCCTCTACTTCCGAGCTCAGGTAAGCTGGCTGCCCGGAGATAGTGGTGGAGTGAGGGGCTTGGGCGCACTGCCCCTTGGTGCCTTCGCGGGAGCGGCTGGGCAGGGCGACAGAGACCGCCTCGCACCTCTCGGGATGGAGGGAGGAAGGTCTTCGCGTCGGTGGGATTGAAGCGATTAATAACAACAACAACCAGAAGTCAGAGAACACCGTTATCTAGCCCTGAAGTTGGCTTGGCTTTGAGAAGGATCGGGGTGAAGTGCTGCTGGTACTCAGCCCAGCCTATGCTGTCCCCTGGTCGCTGGAGCTGCACAGCCTGAGGTGTTCCAGGCAGTGTGGATGTATCTTGGGGTACATTGTGTCATGGGGGACAGGGTTTCTCAGGGAGGTCAGACATGAGAGGTCCTCGACTTGAGAAGCATCTTAACAATCCTTCACCTGAAGGCTTGCAGGGCTTTGTTTTTTAATGATCACCTTTCAGTTGCTCTCCAGAGAGGGATTTGACATGGCAGATTGGCCACCACACAATGCCACTTGGGCTCGTTTGTCCTTCGGAATGTGCAGGGACACTGCGGAGCAGGCTCTGTGTGCTATAGCTCAGGAGCTTCTTTCAGAGAGGGAGCCTGTGCCCCTTGCCTGCCAGGCCACAAGCCTTCCAGGAGATGCTTCAGAAGAGGCAGTGGTGCACGCAGAAGGAGCACAGAGAGGTGTTGCTGTGGGGAAGATAAGATGATGAGCGGTTAGGCTTTCGGAGAGAAGAGGAGCTTGCTTCTTGGAACTGGCTTGTCTGGCTGACTGGATTCACTCGCTGCTCTGTCGCTTACCCTGCGTGGCTGAGCCTTCTCAGAGGAAGTGGGGGGCTGCTGGCTGCTTGCTTCTGGAAGCTAGGTGTTAGCTTTCTGCTCAGCTTTCTTGATGGGTGCTCATTAGTTGCTGCCTTCATGGAAGTGCTGCTTCTGTTGTGTGTACTTTTCATCTGAAGTCAGCAGCGAGTTGCTTTCGCTTTACTTTCTAGGTAGAAGCCCTTGATCTTGAGGTAGCAGTCAGAGTTTGTTAACAAAGTGCACTCCAAACCCAGATGTTGCACAAATCTGAACAGCTGAATGACTATCAGATACACACTAACTCTGCTGATCAGTTATTATGGAGAGGAATTTGTCTTTTCTTCCTGACAATGGCTTGGTGTTTGCCATCTTTGCACAGATAAAATAGAACAGCAGTGCATTACTTAGTTATGCTCCTGTATGCTCCAGAAGAGTGACATTTAATTTTTTGGGACTCATTGTGAAGTAACTTGAAGCTACTTGTTTGCTTGACAGTGAAGTAAATGAATGCCTGCTTTGGCTTGTGACAGAGAAATGTTTTTCACTCGAGATCTGCATGAACTTGAAAAGATACCTTTGTCAAAACATAGCTCCTAGAAATGCACAGCTATATGGTGATTAGTAGGCTAGAGAGCTGTTGCAATCACAACAACTAATCAAAGTATACTGTTTGAAAACTACTTTTCCATTCTATTCATCTTCCCCATCCCCTTGCCTTTATGAAGTACTCTTTCTGATAGGTTCCTGGCAGTGCTTTACTCACACCTAAAATAGGGTAAAAAGAGCTTTCTTACCATAATAGCTATTTTTCTTTTGCTTGCATGATATAGGAAATTACATAGTCCAGGTGTAATGCTGCATTTTGGCAGCTTAATTCTCTCTTGCCAGTTCCTTCTTCCTGTAACTTTGGAGTAATGCTGTTGGATGGAGTCCTTTGTAAACTTGAACATCCAAACCATCTAAAAGAGATGATGTAGACTTGACAGAACTCATTGCCTGACAAATTTCTAGTGGAGAAAATCGTTCCTTTGCCATCACTGAAAAGTACTTTGGAAATAAATACCTAATTCACAATAATAAGATATGGTGATCCATATTTGTTCACCAATTTCTTAGTGTGAAATAAGATAGATGGAAAAATATAGTAGGTCCTGCAGAAGTGAAGTCTTATTTTAACTGTCTTGCACATTGCTTTATTTACATGGGACATGGTCTGATCTTTTCCTTTCTAAAAGATTGCTGCCTAATTTCATTGTATTAAGCTACTTTGGATTTCTCAGTCCAAATTTCAGCGATCTAAATCTCTAATAACAGAACTTAATTATTGTGGTGTGTTTTGTTTTAACAATAAGGAGAAGTTAATAGTAGAAGCTGGTTGGAGATGTGAATTAGCAAGATTGGACTGCATAGGCTGATATTAAGAAATTAGACATTTGACCAGCTCTGTAAAACTCTACCTAAGAGGCTGAGTAAACTCTGACTCAGTTCTACCATACACATTTTATCTGTATTTGCATAAAATCATTTGGGCTGGATCATGACACAATTGAGTTGAGACAATAGTTGAGGTTTTGGGGTTTTTTTTCCTTTGGTTTTGTTTATTTTGTGGCTTGAGCATTTGGAATTTCACAAGACATAACTAAGAGTGACACTAGATTTTTCACTGGTAAACACATGTTTGTGGCCAAGCAATAATGCAGCACAATGCAAAGGAGACAATCATTTGGTATAGCTGAAAAGAAAGAAAAAACTAAGAGTTGAATTGTCCCAATATTCTTGGAAGAGTGTTCTAAAATGTAAAAAAACATGAAGATGTTCTAGCTTTTCTTTTTGGACCCAGAATCCAAGAACCTAAACACTAACAAAATGTATTGGTGTTTATTTTTGCTTGTAAATCATGAGGAATATTTGCTCATGATCACTGAAAAATGCCATAAAACATTAGTTAGATGCTTGGAGCAGCTGGGGATCATCATATAACAGAGACTCCTGCACAGCACAAGGTGAGAGAGCAAAATATTTGGTTTAAATTCAAGTGGTAAATGCTGAAGTATAGTCTCCAAAAGCTTTGCTTTCAACTTTTCTTTCTGGCCCATCTCCTCATATCCTAGAAGAGTAGGAATTTAATCTAACACTGACTGAACCAGAAGGCAGTTAAAGTTGGAAAATGAAGTGCAAGTAGAAAAGTTAAGCATTTATTGTAAGGAGTAAGTGTGGAATGTGATGCTGTAGCATGGCCTAATTGAGGCTGGAATGTATTGTGTCTTTGAAAACCAACCTGAATCTTTTGGACATTGGAAAATTGGTTCTTAATTCTGCATTAATTTGGTCTCAGCCACAATGTTGGAGTTCCTTTTTGGCAGTCCTGAGTTAGGTGAAAAGAGTCCAGACACAGCTGTAACTAAAATGATGAAAGATGCTGAAAATCAGGGGGCACCAAAGGTTTGATCTGATTCCAAGGTCAAACACAATGGATGTATACACAAGAGTAATACAGAAAGAAGTAAGCTAGACTCTTCTCTCTTTAACTAGGTTAAATCCTTTAGGGTATTTAGTTCTACTTAATGTGTTACAAATCTTTCTCCAATTTATTTACTTGCATCTTGATGTTTCTTCTTAGTATTGAATATTTAGGACTTCATGCTGAAGGTCTCTGTGCCTTGCAAATTAGCCAGGTGCTTCTTGTAGGCTGTTCTGGTGTTTCCTACAGTTCTTCAGAAATTCTTCTCAATCCATGACCTTGAAAGTGTTTCTGAGCATCACTTCTTGCCCCCAGTTTTGCTCTCAGTGCTTGGTATTGTACCTGTTCTTTGTAAAGATGTTAAAAGGCAGGAGTTCTGAGAATGCCTTTTCAGACAAGCAAGCTGATTTCCATGTGGTGAAAAATAGGTATTCTTTGAAGAAGCTAAGGGCAAGCAGGTAGCTTTAGCTCCTGCCAAGAGCAGAGCTTCACCTTATCAAACAATCTCTAGAGGTGTGCAGTTTGTCAGCATGGGCTGAGCCAAGAATCTATCACTTACAGTGCTTCCATGAAGCCTTCAATCCTTTAAGTGTAGGTGCAGAGATGCTGCTTTTCTGTCTTCAGCTTTCAGCAGATAAACTATCATCTGAGCAAGTGCTTCTCTACAGTCTGCTGTTCCTGTTCTCTGTGACACATTGGAGTGATGGCTGAGAGCTCTAAGTCTCCTCTAAGCATGCCTTGTCATGCTGGATGCTCAGGCTTTGACAAATTCCATCATCTTGCTGGTGTTAAACCTAGTTTTCTTGTCTACTGTTCAGAAGATGTCATTCAATAAATCCCAAACTGGGATAATAGCCTTTCACTAGTAGAATTACTGATAAAAATGAGTATCTGCTGGATGTAGTTTTCTATCTTCCATCCTGTGGTATGTGTGGAGAGGGAGAAGGCTTAGATATGCAGATCCTGGTGAAGTTCTCTAACAACTCCAGTATAAGAGGCTACATCTGGAATAATGGGTCCTGTTTGGGGGTCTCTCAGCACCAGAGGCATATCAACAAACTGGAAAGAGTCCATCAGAAGACCACTATGATAGTTAGGGACTGTATTGTATCAGAAATGGAGAACTGGCTTCTTGGAACCTAAAACTAAAACCAGATTAAGGTGAGGGAAGCTAATGACTGGTTTGAGCTACCTAAAGATGGAGCCAAGCTCTTCAAGAGACACAGTCATAAATAGCTGGACATCAAAACCAGTGCTTGAACACAATGAAAGTGGTTAAATAGTGGAACAGTTTTGCCCAAAGAGGTTGAATATCTCCCTTGATGGAGATTCCACAAAGTTTGTCTAGACAGGGCCTTGAGCAATCTGACCTAAGTTACAACTTGGCCCTGCTTCAAGCACAGGACTAGAGACCTCCAGAGGTACCTTCCAACCCAGGGCATTCTCTATTAACTGCCTTTTAGCAGCTCTTAGTAAACATTTTATGCTTCATTTTTTGTCTTTCAGTTTACAGTTGATTTTTGAGTTCCAGATATTAGTGGAACATCCTGGGAGAGATGCTTTTTGGCTGCTGTTTTACAGCTCTTAAAGCTAGTGCTGCCTTCCTGCTCTTCTATTCTTGTGCCTCCTTGGCTCTGATGCTTGTCAGATACCTGGAGTGAGTTGGTGTCAAGGTGCTTTTCTTTAAGGGAATAAGATCAGCCAAATGTTCTCCCAACTTATTGATTATAGGAGAGGAGATGGGGAACTAAGAATGAAGTTTTGTGCTGAAGATAAGAGCACAGAGCTTCAACACTTCATGGGGCTGTAGAGTGTAGTTTTTAGTGCTTAATTCACAGAGCTCTAATGGCTATACCCAGACTTCCTTTTGGATTCAGCTAGGCCAGGCCATCCCAGGAGGATCTTAACTTCTTCCAGGCCATTCTGCAAGGTATGGCACTTTCTGATCTTCAGGTGAAGCTTTTCTGACCTGTTTTGTTCCAAATCTGCAGGGATAACTGAGACAGCTCAACCAGGTCCCAGGGGCTGAGGTTGGTGTGAAGGAATTGGGTTAAGAGCTCTGGAAACATCAGGAGAGGGATGGTGGTGGAGGAGGCAGCATTTGGTATTGGCATCTGTGCAACAAATATGTGTGCCTTAGACTTAAATTCACCTCTATAATCCTAACCTTATGCTTTTAAGTTAACTTAGTTCATTTTTGGGCTTAGAGAATCGAGTTTGTGTTTGTGTGGGTAAATGATAGAACATCTTTGATTCACTCTGGTTGTTTGGTGTCCTGCAAAACTTCCTTTTGATGTTCTGCTTTGGTCAGTGTTATGTGAAAGGAAACTGAACACTGGTCAGGCATTATCCATAATATATTGGCATTCCTTCATGGTCATTAATAATGTGTTCCCTTTTGTGATTTTCAGATAAAAATATGTCTTCCACCTTATGGAGAACAATAGAAATAAATGTTTTATCAAATAACATCATGTTATTATAACATAAATGTATTATGTTATAAAATAACATTATAACATAATGTTATTATGTTCTAATAAATGTTATTAGACCAGCTGGTACAGTTAAAGAACTTAAGGTTCTAAGTTCAGTGTGTGTCAGGGTTCTGTTATCAGAACCTGAAGTAGAAGTGAAATGAATCCAATTTGGGAATGATTCTTTAGAGTCTTAAGCCATCTCTGAAAGATAGTGGTTAGTGTCTCTTGAGTGGAAAGTACATGAGGTATAGAGAAGAGAGGGTGAAATGATTTCAATAATATGTCATTTATTTATTTCTAGAATTAAACTTTGCCAAGGCACAATCCTAATCCTTGGAATATCCTTCCAGTTTATCTAATTCAGGAGTATTCTAAACTTGTGGTTTCAAAGTATACTTGAGTCAATCACAAAGACTGATAGCTAAAGATATCTTGCAGCTATTCTGAATTTGCCAAGGCTTTGTCCCATGAAACAGAGTTGGTTTGTGGTACAGTTTTATCACCTTTTAGTCTTTCTGTCTTACTTGGTGACTCTTTCTTAACAGCAATCTCTCTTGCTTACAAAATAGTGTCAGTGACAACTGGCTTCTCTTCTTCTGCTTCTGCTCCTGAAAATGATGTGCTAGATGTTTTACCTAAGTTCCCCTGAGTTCCTCTACTTGGCATCTCTGTGTCATCTTGCAAACTATAGGATATGAGTGTATGTTGGCTGCTTAAAATAATTGTGATATTGCACTGAGTGGTCAAAAATTGCAACTCAGGATGATTGATTTTACTGGAAGAGTGGAATTTAACTGTTGAAAGGCACATAGCTAGACTAAGCTAATGAACTAAACATCTCCAGAAGAGAATCCATTCTCTTAGCTCACCTGCTTGTTGGATGAAATAAACCTTGAAGTGGGCAACTTTTTCTCTCTCTTCATTTTTTTTATTTTTGCAATGAAAATGTGGATCCTAAACTTAGCTAGGCACCAATCTTTTAAATGGTTCAAAACTCTCCCTAACTTTAAATTCTTGTAGACAGACACTTAAAACTGTGGTTATGCTTCTATTTTTTTTTCCTTTCAGATGGACCCTAGTAGGATTTCCAAAGAACATGCACACTGTGTCAGAACACTTTTTGGCCATCATGAAAACACAGAGTTGCATGATGCATCCTTTGAAGCTCAAGAAGCAAAGTTAATGCCAGAATCCTGTAGAAGCATGAAACAAGCTCTCCAAAGAGCTGTGCAGAAGGTGAGTGGCACACAGACTCCCTGCTCCTTTATTTTGTGTCCTCCTGTTGAACTGACAACAATTTATTCCAAATGCCTGTATTCAGAGGTAAGTTCTAGAAAGTATTTGATGGGGTTTGAATAATACCTGCTATTGCATCCAAGATCATTTTGTGTTTGTTCATGGACCTGGGAGTGGTGAACCACTTCTGTATTCCAACCCATTTTAGTTCTTGCACTGAGAAAAATGGGATTGCAGTGAGTTGAGAGACCATGCTGACATCTGGATGGCTAGTCAGTTATCCTCATATTTATACATGGATATATCACTCTCCCAAGTCAAGAAAATATTGCCTGAGAGACAATGGAGATAATATTTGCTCTCATTTGCTGCAGCCCAAAATGAAATATAGTATATCCTTTCTTTTTTTTTTGGGGGGGGGGGCTGATATTGCCAATTCTCTGTTCTTTACAGCTCATTCCCACACTGGCAGAAGAGCTACTTTGCCATAGCAAAGTCTTGGAGTATGACAGCTTGTTCCCAAACACAAATAACAGAAGTAGTCAGCTAAAGAAGTCAAGCCTAATGAAGAAAGCTAGGCAAGCTGGATATGTTGCAATCATCTCTTACTGCATGGGATCTCTTTGCAAGTTCATTGGAGTGTCTAGTGCTCATTATGGGCTATTTAACAGCACAATGTTGGTTTAGATCTACTTAAGGCCATGGTTTAGTAGTATGTTAGTGCTAGGGATGGTTGGACTTGATGATCTTAGAGGTCTCATCCCACCTTTGTGATTCTCTGATTCTGTTTTCCTGGCTTACCAGAACCATTAAAATGTTATTTCTTCACTATCAGTGTTTCATAAAGGATAATAAATGAGATTGGAGCTGAACTGCCACTTTACAGAGTGAATTGTACTTGAGTTAATGATACAGTACTTTAATTGTGCTAAAGTTCTCTTGGCTTATAACAGAGTACCCTGAGGGACAGATCTTTCTGTGAGCAAAACTAAGAGTTCATCTTCACCCTTTTGCTAGCCACCTCCTTTAAAAAACTTAAGGGGAGAGGGAAAAGGGTTAAGTGTGTAGAACTGAAGAGCTTTGCAATCCATGTGTTGTGTGTGCTGGTACTAGACTGCTTGTTTGTGCAGCTCCCACGACAGAGTGAGGAGCTTCTTACAGTAAGTGAATGGGAAGCTCTGTCTTCTGGTCATTCCCTGCTGGTTACTCAACAACAAAGGCCTTGGCTTTAGCTGAGGCTGTGTATCCTGCCATTCTGGATGGAGGTTAAATGCTGCAATGGCCATGGCTAAGATAAGTAGTGAGTAGGGATAACAGTTTTTTGGCTAGTGCCCATCGGTTTGAGAACAATAAAATTTCCCTTGCCAAAGTAATCAGTGTCTGAGTTTCCTTTGGATGCACTAGAATCTATTAAGCAGCTGCATCAGTGTTCTGGATGCTTTGTCATCATAGATTGGTGACACAAAGAAAAGTAAAAGACAGAAAAAATAATGCTTGGCTGGGGCTGCATTTGCATCTTCTTAGTATATCAGAGAAGTGAAAGAAAGAGCGTGGAGGCAAAAGTATCCTGTTCTGCCAATGCAAGACTCTGCTGCAATGAAGGGCAGAGATGGAGCTGATTCTTGCTTCCAGTTGTGCTACTCCTTTCTGTGTGGGAATGCACCTAGTGTGGCTTGGAAGGGGTTTCCTATCCTCTGTGCTTTCTCCAGTTGTCTGGAGGAGAACCTAAGCTGCCTTTTAAAAACCAGCATCCTTATTTGAATTGGCAGCATGTGAAGTGGCTGGAAGGGAACACTTCAAAAGACCATTTCCATTTTGTGAGTCTTCAGTATTTTGTCTCTTGCAATTCAAGCTGTTCAGGAAATGAAAACAGACAACTTGCTTTTTGCTCAGGTTTATGGTCTGATAACAGCTTTTAGCTTATTGCACTGGTTCTCATCCTTTTTTTGTTTTTGTCTTTGCACACCTGTCAACTTAGTGCTTAAGTATCAAGTGGGGATTTGAGGCTGGAAATGAAAGTGCTCTTATGAAAAGCAGTGTGGTACAGGGCTCAAGAGTTGAGTCTAAAAACATTTATCTCCTGAAAAAAAAAAAGATTTTTCTCTGAATCAGAATCTAATGGTGAATTCCTTCCCATATTCCAGGATAAAAATACTGCTTAGAGAGCAGTTTGCTCAGCAGAAAGCACATTCTCAATATTGCATGTACAATCTAAAGCAGACAAATAATATCTTTTCCTAGCCTGTCTGTTTGCTTAATTTTTTTTGCATGTAACCCTAAAAAGCTTTTGGCAGTTTTTGCCCTAACCACAGTTCTTATGAAGTCTATTACAAGCCTGAAGTTAAAAAGGACTCCAAACATCTCTTGCTCCAATCATAAGTAACTTTTCTTGGCAATCCTCCCAGCTTCTAGCAGCTTGAGGAGTTGAGGCAGAAACTAGTCTCCCACATGGCAGCAGAGTACTTTGTTAGACCTCCAGGGCTGCACTTAGAGCTCTAGATACTTAGCAGACATTTAAAATACATGTAGTTCTGGACACAGGCAAAAGTGATTGCTGTAACTTGTTAACATTTCACAGTTTCCACCCTACAACCTTTTTTTCCCCCCCCCACTGCAGGCAGTAGACAACTCATTTGGATAGAGGTTGTAGTGCTGGTCTCTCAACTTTCTGCTGATGAGTCTACTTTCTATTTCACTTCCTCCCTGATGAGCATTCTTCAAATAGCTGAATTTACTGCAAGAGGATCAGATGCTTCTTCCTGGTATTAGCTGGACTTGAAGCATTCAGGTGGTAGGAGAAACAGAATCATTAAGGTTGGAGGAGACCTCTAAGAGCATCAAGTCCAAGCATAGCTCTCACTAAGATGCCAGAAAGGAGCATGATGATCACTGATGCATGAATGTCCAGAGAGCTTCTCTTCTGATTGCTCTCAAAAGACTACCTAGAGCTGCTCAAAATAGACACTGAGATACTGTAAAAGCTCAAGGAGAGGAAAACACTTGACAAATGTCATATATTCAGATTATCTCCTGAATCCTCAACATTGGACATGACTTGTAAAGCAAGAATTGGTTTCATTTTGAAGATACTGAGATGCTAAGGGTTAAAACCTGCAGCTGGCTGTAGATGAGGAAAGAGCAACTTCCAACTTTCCAGGCACTTAAAACATGATTTTAGCTTTTAAAAATAGATACATTTTGCAGCTTCCCAATAGCCTTTTGAAGTTTTTTGGATGAAGAAAAGTCATTTCAGTGGCTGGCTGCTTGTGTGTTGTTGTTGAAGGAGGTTGGGATGTGGGAAGCAGGGCAGCAGCAGGCTTGGTGAGCAGGGAGCAAATGATGATGTGAAGGTGTACAAGTGCAGCTTAGCATCAAACTAACAGAGTGGTGTGATTTTTATGTACAGCTTCCCTAAAAATAACCCAACAGCTTGGTTCTGGGGGTAGCAGGCTTAAGAGAAGTCCCTGGTAATATTTTGTCAGCTGTTTCTGCTTTCTCAGTGGTTAGTGTACATTGTGATGAGGTGTGAGGTGCTCAAGGATGTAGGTGATACCTTAAAGGTTTGCAATATCCTAGCTCTTAATTCCTTACAGTAAGGATACCAGAAGATTTTTATAGTTCTCACTAAGAGGCCAACTTTAGACAGCTGGATATCTTCACTGAAAAATGTGTCCTTCAGAATTAGAAGCAAGTACATGTTGAAATGCTAAAGGTTGTGGATCAGCATCTTGGAACTATAGAAATATGGAGTAAAAAAATCAAGAGACATATTGAACTACTTATTCTTCAGGAGGACACCCACAGCTCCATCTTTGTTGTCTAGGAACTAGTTCATGTGTTCCAGCTTCCTTTTGGAAGCCTGAGCAACAGAACAGAAATGAACACCAGCATATTGTGGGGCTGGTCAGAATCAAGTAAAGAATTTGACACTGGTCCAGTGTTTGGAGAACTCAGCTGATGGAGGATTGCTGTGTTCTGGCCACAGGCTAGCCACTTCTAATTCAGTGACAAGAACACAGAAGAGTCAATGAGCATGAGCCAATCTCCAACTCTTCACAGTGTTGGGCTCAAGCTTATCACCTCCCTTTTGCCACAATGACACTTGCATTCCTAATTGCAGAGGAGCATAGCTTCAAGAGCACAGGAGAGTGTTCCTGTCAGAAAGAGATGCTCTTAGGAAATAGCAAAGTAGCTCAGGGCCATCAGGAAAGAGTTGTGGACCCAAGTGTTCTTGGGTGGCTGTTCTGCTCCCCAGATGGTGATGTTGCAGATGAACAGCACCACCAGCAGTTAGGAAGCAAGCAGCTCAGTCTGCGTGTGATGAAGAGCCTTTCTGCAGGGAAAATGATGAGCTGAGTCAGGCTGGGAGGTAACCAGCTGCTCAAGCCAGAGCATCTCTGGAAGTATGCAGAAGCACAACTCTCTACTCCTAAGGAAAATGTAGGGTAAGAGGAGGTTAGCAGTTGGGCACTTCAGAGACTTCAAGGGCTGTGTCCAGTGGGCTCTCCAAGCAAGGACATTATCATATCCCCTAGAAGGAAGGGATATGAAAGCAGACTCCAGAGCTGAGAAGTTTCCATTAAGAAAGCAAGAAAACAAAGGAGTCTGCCCTTTCTAGGAAAAGGTCTGATGCAGCAATCTGAGGGTCTGGTCCATCTCTCAGTCTCTTTTACCTGATGTCCTTTTCAGAGGCTTTGGCTGCTTCTTGTAGCATCTAGTACTTGCAATTTTTTTGGTCACCTTTCTACTTGTGATGAATTTAAAGAGCTCCAGTGTGGCTAGAGGCTGATGCTGGTGTACAGCTCCTAGAATTGAGCCCCATTTTCATGCTGCTAGAACTGACATTGAAGTAGGAAGATCAGAGAGGGGAAGTGGATGTGAATGGGGGAGGTGGACACGAGTTGTGCTTCCTTTAGACTTGCGATTCTTCTGCTTTGCTTCTCCTCTCTGAAGCAGAAAAGCATCTTCATGGTTCTTATCTACAACATGAGCATCTCTCTGCTGAAGTACCATGCTTTGATAGTCATACTACAACTTCCATCCTGCTGTGGCTTTTCATGTTGGTTTAACATTTCAATACCTACTGAAAGGGGAAAGTGAGAGTAATAAAAGCAGCAGCTGAGGTGTTGCAGGTTTCACTGGGGATGCAGAGTTGCATAACAGCAGGACTTGAGGTGTGCTCAGAGCAGCATTTCAGCTTCTAAAACACCACAGTGATTGAGAACATTGCTGATCTGGCTAAATCTGAGGCACTTTTGCATGTAATTGAATCAGACAAACAGCAATATCTGTGAGATAGAGACAAAACAAAGGACTACTCGTAGCTTTCAATGGTGAGAGAGGATTTGTCACCTTCAGCAGAAGGTTTCCTTTTACTAAATATCTTCTTGATAGCTCTATGCTATGAGGTGTTCTGAATAGCAGCTAAGAATATTACCCCTGCTCTAGAGAGAATAGAGATGAAGAGAGTCATGGGGGAACAGGAGAGAGAACTGAGGGTTGGACTTACTGTTGCCAAGACTCAGTGCAGAGGAACATGCTCCTCAGATCTTTGCAAACTGCTGTTTGTATGTTTGCTCAAGGGGAAAACAGGCATGGATTATTAAAAGCAAGGCTTTTTGTGGTGCCTGGGGTCTGTTTCATTGTGCTGTTCTTGGGTTTGGCTACCATGGGTTTCATTCCTGTTAGAACTCATCTGCACTTTTGAAGAGGGAATGATTCCAGACTCTGCCATCTAGTCCATTTGGCCCAGTAGGGATGTGGAAGATGCTTAATCCTCCAGTTCCTGAGTGCTGTTAGAAGTGAGCCTGGATTGTAAAGTCTTGTAGTCTTGCAGCCTTCCCTGTTAGTGGTCAAGTTTGAGGAGTGGAGATTTTAATTTACCTCATTTCCTTCATTACAAATCAGAGCTTAGCTTTCCTGAATTGTTTCTGTGATTACACACCAGTCCCTGTGTAAAACTGCTTTTTCATTACCTTTTCACCCCATGTAATGAAACCAGTTGATAAGCTCCATGTGATCCATTCTTAACAGTCATTATTCCATTCTACTCTGAGCTCTATTCCAAGTAGGAAAGGTTGTAACAGTCCTCTCACAACTCAATAGTGCAGTGATCATCCAAACCATCATTCCTATCCACCTCTAGCAGAGGTATCAGACAGATTGTGGCATCTAAACTGTGTGTTCCTATTCTACCTCATGGAAATGTAAGAATAGATATACCAGGCATCTCCAAGTACTGTAGGTAGAGCAAACCCTCACATCCACAGAGTGTTTTAATTGTGCAGGCTACCTGCAAGACACAATATGACAAAACCAAGCCCATACCAAAGCCATGACTCTTTCTCATTTTAGGAAGTCCAACGTGTGATGGGAAGATCACCACCAAGACCAGAAAAAGGTAGGTGCTGGTTAATGAATAAGCAATGTTATAGTTCTCCTAAACTGCTCTTTCTGAGGTAATGCAATTCTTTTCTCTCTAGCTGCAATGGAGGCATTAGGAATGGATCTGTACAAGAGAAGCAAACCTGAGAAGCAGCCATTTGCCCATCTCATTATTGATGATAAGAACATTCCATCTGGTAAGTTCAGTTCCAATGCTCCTATCCATGGATGAAAGAGTGAAGCATGGGACAATAGCTCAGCAATGCCAGCAACAGGCTGGGATTTCAGAGAGGGCTTTTGAGAATGAGAATCAATGGGATGTCTTAGAGGATTTCAAGGGTAAGGTTAGCAGCAGGCTAGCTCCCATTTGCCTCAGATATCTTACATCACTTTATTATGTGCTCAGTGGTCCTTACTTCAAATGACCAGTTTTCATGATCAAGCTCTGAGGGCTTGGCCTGCCTCTTTCTGCTGTCTTCAGGGGAGGGATGAAGATATGCATTGAGTGCTCTCTGAAGCTTCTTAGGGCTCCCCTAAAGTTCTTCACTTACACTGGGCATCAGCTATAGGTATCCATACACACAGATGTATGCATACATACACACAAGGATCTATCAGGACAAAGATTGGTCAAAATCCAGATCCAGGTTGGCAGATGTTTCCTTTAAGTCTAAGATTTTTTTTTTCCTTTGGTCCTATTGTCACATGAAGAAATGTGTTGTTTTCTGCTGTAAAAGTCAAGAATGTCCTATGTCCACCTATTTAACCCTTTACAGCAACAGTCCTTTTGTGTGATGAAGTGTCCATACTTCATCACACAAAAGGGGAAAAAAGGTGTTCCTGTGGCTTGTATCAACTCTTATGGCAAGAACATGACATTCTTTTATCTTACCTATGGGTAAAGAATAAGAGCTCTGGCATCTTTGGATGTCTTTGGGAATTACCCTTGCTAGTACAATTTGAGTAAACAAGACATGAGTCTGCCTTGGAACACTCTCCAGAGGAAAAGATTCATTCCTTCAATTTGAAGAAATCTTAGTAGTGTTCCTTTTTCTTTTTTTTTTTGCCCTGGGGCAGTGTCAGTTGAGTTTTTTTCCTCTCTATTCTCTACACAAGAACCAGCATTGGTGTGGTAGAAGGAAAGCAGAGCTTGTTCTGAAGCTATGAGAGGGATGATCTCAAGATGGGAGGGGGCATTGATCACCACTCTCTTCTTCTGAAGATGGAGCCATTCTGCAGTGCTCAACTCCTTCTTAGTGAAGATCTAGGCATTGCTTTTCTCTTTTCAAGAGCCAAACCAAAGGGGAATGCTGTATTGAGGCTTAAAATCTCAGGTTTCAGCAGCCTGCATACTAATACCTTGCTCTTGCTCTAAAGACAAAGCTCTTCTGCACACAAGGGGTTAGCTTCTTACCTAGAATCCTAGCATGGTTT
>VWZO01009423.1:1441-13031 GCA_013396975.1 Bucco capensis | reverse complement strand
GCTGGAGAGCTGGGCCCAGGGGAACGTCAGGAGCTTCGNACTGGCCCAGGTTGCCCAGGGAGGTGGTTGAGTTCCCATCCCTGGAGGCATTGCAGGTGAGGCTTGCCAGGGCTCTGGGCAAGCTGCTCTAGTTGGGGATGTCCCTGGCCACTGCAGGGGGATTGGACTACATGAGCTCCAGAGGTCCCTTCCAACCCAAACCATTCTAGGATTCTATGGTTCTAGATTCTAAGCTAGAGCAGGCTGCACAGGGCTCAGTGTGTGGCACAAACACACAGTGCTTTCAGTCTGAGGAAAGGGCTCATTTTGGGCTATCTGGAGACATAAGGATCATCTCTCTCCTTTCAAGATGTCCAGAGAATCCCTGCAATGTCCTGCTGGATAGAAATGCAGGAGCACCAGTGGGGTTGGTGATCTGGAGATCTATCCACTTGAGCTGGTGGCAATATCAGCAATGTCTCTCTCCTCCATACTATTGAATCCATGCTGTGAGGCTGCCTGGGGCAGGAAAAGAGGGGCTTTCATTTCCAGATCCTCTCTGATCTATTGTCAGCAAGGAGGAACAAAGCCTTTTCTCCCTGCCAACCCCTCTCATTATTCTAAATGGAAAAGGAAGAGGCTGTTGTGAGGGATAACACAAACACCTGAGAGAACACTTCAACACGAGGAGCCCTGAAAGGATGCCAGCTCCTTCTCAAGTGTGCACTTGTTGTTCTCTGACTAGAAGTTAGCCTTGAAATTTGCATAGCAAAAGGTTCTGAGGGAGTGCCAGCACCAGAGTGGAATACATTTAATTAAAGACAACAGTCAAGGTAAATGAGACTGGGTTTTTTTCCCCTCTGCTTGATTAGGAGCTCCTTGTTTTGGGATCAAGTGAACAGAGCAGAGTTTGTTGTTTTGCTCACAAGGGCATAGAGGGAAGGAGGGATGAGAGGTTTGGATGCTCTAAAGAACAGCTGGATTTCCCCTAGCTGCCATCTGGGTTGTAACTCCAATCTTGGAGATAGGTTTGTCCTCCTGATAGCACTTGAAGAATGAAGGAAATGTTTGCCAGAGTGGCTCATGTTCCCTCTCAAAATAGAGCCCTGCTAGAAGTCTCCAGGAATTTCTCCTGTAATTAAAAAGGATTCCAGTTTAAATTAAATGGGGCTAGTAAAATCTTGCTTGGCTATTAAGCCTGGATTTACTGGTGGGTGGGTTTTTGGGTAGCTGCCAGTCCTTACCTTCTTTGCCCCTGCTGGAAAGCTACATGCCTGATGTCCTCTTTCCCTATTTCTATTGTACCTAATATCATTTCAGATGAGGTAGTGGCCAAAATATGACACTTCCAGGAGAGGGAGAAGAAGATTTGTAGCAGAGTGTGTGTATTAATATCCACTAACAGAAACACTTGAACTTGATTCCTATTGATGGTCATTATTTGGCCAGAATTTAGGAAATATATATATATATTATAGAGCAAAATTGTCTATAAGCATTCAGCCTTCAGCATCTGCTCCTTTGACATGACCACTACCAACTTCTCCAACTCAGCCTTGCAGAGTTTATCCAGGAAAGTCACCATATTCAGTTATTAAAGGTATTTGATTGATTTTTCTCTGCAATAAGCACAGCAATATATGCTTCTGAGCCCTTGAAATCTATAGTTCAGCTGAAGTCTCACAGAAAACCAATGTCTGCCCCCTCAAACACATCAGCACAGTCAGGAGCCTAAAGTAGCTTAAAAAGATCTAGCAGTCAGCAGAAATGGTCTCTAGGTCTTTCAGTGGACAGAACTAGGCTTGTGCAGATATCCTGCAAAGTAAGAGTGTGGCTTTTGGTCTCTGATGGAGTTTTGCCAGGGCTCTGGGCAAGCTGCTCTAGTTGGGGATGTCCCTGGCCACTGCAGGGGGATTGCACTAGATGAGCTCCAGAGGTCCCTTCCAACCCAAACCATTCTGTGTGAGTTCAGGAGAGCTTTGATGGAGAAGTTGGGGTTTAAGAGGCATGGCTTAGGGTCCAGTTTGCCCTCAGGAATCTGTTAAATTCCCAAGGAAATTCAAGGTTGTTGCTATTAAAATGGAGCAATGAAGGCTAGAACTAGCCCATTAGAGCAAAGGCTCAGTTAAGGCTTCTCTCAGTTCCTGCTGAGTGGCTCCATGCCACAAGAACATTGCAGTGTCCAAGAGACTGATCTCTGCCAGCTTTAGTGTCAGACAATCTTTAAGGTTGGAAAAGACATCTAAGGGCATCAAGTCCAACCTTTGGTCACTAAACCATGTCTTGAAGTGCCACATCCCCATGTGTGTTGAACCTCTCCAGGGGATGAGGAGTCCACCACTTCCCTGGGCAGCCTGGGCCAATGCCTAACCAGAGCTCCATTGTCTCCCAGTGGCACTTGCACTTTCAGGTGTCCTTGTGTAGTTGAATGCACTTGGATGTGGCTTCATTTTTGCCTTTTTTTTTGTTTAACAACTAGGTTAAACAAGGCCAAAGCATCCTGAGATCTTCTTCACCATCACTGTAGGTTGGTACAAAGTAAATCAATTGCATTTTGGTTTTCTCCTACTCAAGACAATTCCTCTTGTTTAAGAAACAAGTAAACTTGAGAGAGAAGAAATGAATGCTTCCTTTAGAAGGAGCTTGTTGGTGATGATGACTTCAGTGCTTATGGTTGGAGTGCTGGTTCTCTGCTGCTGAATGTGTGAACTCCATTACTGTTTGCACTTGTTCCAGTCTCTGTAGGCTCAGCAGAGAGCTTGCCAAGTTCTTCTAGGCTGCACACTCTGCTCTTGTGATCTTGCAGTGCTTGCTGGAAAGACCCCAGAGGCTTAACACATCATTTGGAGATGGAAGTTCATAATGTTTTGTTTCAGGAAAAATAGGTACAGAGTAAGCTCTGTTTGGGAGGGAGTTTCCTGAAGTGATTTATACATCCATGTGGATTAATCCATCAAGTCCTGATTGATGAAATGATGATGTTGACCAACAATAGTACTTGAGTGGTTCAAAAGTCTGGAAATTGGTATGAAAAGCAGCAATCCATCAGAGCATTGAATGATGTGCCAGTGATGCATAGCAGTGTCTCTCAAGATGCTTGGGTTTTACTCACCATTTTTCTTGTCCAATATCCTTCTTAGACCTGCATTAACATATTATTCTATGTGATGGACTGAAAATAGAGCTAATTTGGGGGGCTTTTTGTTAGGGCTCATTAAACCTAGGAACCTGTTTCTGACAGAGCAGCTTGCAAGTGATTGTCATTGCTAGCAACTGTCAGACCAAGAGACTGAAAGTTCAAGCAGGGCTTGAGGTTTTTTGGACATCAGCCATGGTGTGAGCCTCCTGGTGATGCTGCAGAGGTATCCCAAATGGAGTTCTGGCATGATCTCACTGGCTTGTGGTCTTCTTGAAACAGAAACAGAGCTTGTGGTCTAACAGGGCTAGTCATGTTTTTGGAGAGAGGCCTTTCCTGTGCCAGCAAGTATTCCCCCTCTCTGAAAAGCAAAGTTTTCACTGTTGAGTGTGTCCTTTCGTGCAGGACCTCAGGTAATATTACATCTTGGATATATTGGAAGGGCTTAGATAAGCATTGATGCTTCTGGTGAGTCCTAACCTATAGAAACTTTACAGGAGAGCTTTAGGCACTCTATGGCAGCTATCCTCTTGTTGTCTCTTTTAAAGCCACTTCATATCAAAGAGTATTGTGCATCAGTAAGAAAGCATCCTTGACACTTGAAGAATGGCTGTGGATGTGCAGAGCTGACAGTGCAGCAGAGGAAGGGTCATGTTGTACAAGGTGAATGAGACTTGAGACTAAGGCAAGAGGCCAGGAGGGAAATGAATAGAAGCAAAGCTTTGTGTCACTTGCTGGGTCAGAGCTGGTGGAGGATGCTGTGCCATGTCCCCACCCACAAAAAGCCTAAATGTGATGGACATTTGTGTGTCTCCATTCCATCTTGGAGACATACTGCATTTGAAGCTGTTGCTGGTTGTGCCTGTCACACTAACTCTTTCATTGCTGGTAGTTTTGAGTCTCTCAAAACGTTATTTGGATGTTATTTATCTTGCTTTTAGCAAAGCATTTGACACAGTTGTCCATAGCATTCTCCTAAAGAAATTAAGTGTTCTTGGCTTGGATGGGCATAGGCTTCATTGAGTTAAAAACAGGATAGATGGCTGAATCCAAGGAGTTGTGATCAGTGGAGTTCAATGCAGTTGCAGCCAGTCACGAGTGGGGTCCTGCAGGGCTCAGTCCTGGGGCCACTCCTGTTTAACATCTTCATCCATGATTTGGCCCAGGGGATGCAGTGCACCCTTAGCAAGTTTGCAGATGACAGCAAGCTGGGTGGCAGTGTGGATCTGCTTGAGGGCAGGGAGGCTTTCCAGAGGGATCTGGATAGGCTNTCAGGCTAGACATGAGGAGGAATTTCTTTGCTGCAAGGGTTGTGAGCCATTGGAACAGGCTGCCCAGGGAGGTGCTGGAGTCCCCATCCCTGGAGGGGTTTAAGAGCCAGGGAGATGTTGCATTGGGAGGCATCATTTAGCAGGTTGCTAGGGCTAGGACAAAGGCTGCACTGCTGATCTCCAAGATCTCTTCCAGCTGGAACTGTTCTATGATTCTAATAGTATTCCTCAAACTGAAAGAGCAAGGAACAAAATGCTGGCAATCTCCCAGAATACCCCCCCAAAAAAGAGCTTTTCAAGGTACTTTTTGTGAGAGACAGTAAGAAATTGGATGTGGGGATGAGTTTCTAAGACAAAGGAGTGCAGAGAGTGATGGGTGGGTGAAGCTGTGTGCTCAGAGATGAGCTTTTCTTGGTGTACACAGCAATTTCCCTGACTTGCTGAGAGGTGAAGTAGGATAATAGACCTTTCTTGCTCGAGATAAAAGGCTACTTGTCATAATGTGGTAAGCTGTTCAACTTCTCTTCCTAACAGACAGGAGGAACTCCTCTGCTTTGGCTAATGGCTGTTTAAAGTGAGCATAAGGCTTGTTTATATTCCATTTACTTTCCTTTTCTTCTGCCAGAGTTACAGTAAGGACCTTAGTGACAGCAAAAATCAAAGCCTCCTAAGCCTTGAGTGTCTTTTTCATTCAAGTCATCATGGTTTCAAAGACATTTTGCAGTATACAAAATGTCTTGTGCTAAATAACTAGGATATCTGACATGAAATTAAAGATAATGCAGAGGTGCCTACATGACTATTAAACTGTCATGAAAAAAGATGAGGGAATATCCCCAGTAACTGCTGTGGAAACCAATTCTCCACTCCAGGCTTCTCCAGATATGTAGGCCAGGCACTAGAAGGTAAAACTCCAGTAGAATGAGCAAGGCTGCAGTGTTGAGAGCTTGGGAGTGGGAGGATTTATCCCTTGCTCAAGGCAAGAAGGAAGTTCACTTGGGTAGCTACCAAGAACTGAAAATGGGATAAAAGCTCAGGATGGAAGGTTGGGCACTTTGGACATCTGGGAATTAAGTGCTTGAAGTTCAGAGAGAAGAGGAAGTAGAGAATTAGGACTTGGAAGAAGATAAGGGGTGGAAGTTGATTCAATAGCCTCAACAGATCAGGTGCCTTTCTGTGCCTGGAGGAAGAGCAGGAGAAGAGAGAATCCAGTGGATACATTTCCATACTGAGTAAGGACTTGGCTGTGCCAAGGCTATAATTGGATACCAGAATTTGCCTGGGAGGATAGAGGATTTAGGAGAGAGGTGGTTTTGGAACCTAATTCTTCTATGCCTTGGAGAATCTGATAAACAGCCTTTGAAGTTCTCTGGCTCTGCTGTAGTGCTGACAACAACAATTGATCCCATGCATTCCAGCAGCTGCTCTGGGTGACTTGTGCTTTAATTAGTTTCCATTTAGCTCTTCCTACTCTGCCTTAGCCATGGAGCAGGGGATGGATTACTCTCTACTGTGATGTACTGGTGGCNGCCTGCTGGAGCAGGGGGGTTGGACTGGTTGATCCCCAGAGGTCCCTTTCAACCCCTCTACCATGCTGAGGTTCAGTGACAGGCCAGCTTGCAAAGGTTAAAGACAAAGTAAGTGGTAGTTCCATGATCTACTCTGAGAAACACCAAAGGAATCAGGATAGTTCCAATGAAGGAGAATGTGGGCAACTCTGCTCCACCTCAGGGAGCAGCTTGAGCTCTTTGGCATGAGGGAGTTATTTTACCTTGCCCTGAGTGAAGCCAAGTGATGGTAGCACTGTCTCAGCTGAGGCTCTGCAGACACATCCTACAAATGCCCATGGATGTTCCTGACAGCCTTGCCCAAGAGAGTGCCTAATCTCATGATACAGGTGGAAGAAGGGAAGCCCAAGGAGCTCAATGGCCTCTCTTTTTTGAGTGACACTAGGATAGGTGCCTGGTCTTGCTGAAAATCCAACCAGAAGGGATTGGGCCAAGGCCACACAGCAAGCTGGTGGCAGTAGGGATGAGGAAATCCAGTCCTGGCTCTCAGTCTTCTGAGCCAACCACCAGATGACACTTAAAAAGCACTTCTGGGGATGGAAAGTACTCTATAATTATTGCTTCCAGGATAAATATTTTCCTCTTAAAGCAAAGCTTTTCTTTTTTGATTACCACTGGCTTTATTAAGCCCATGTGGTTGTCTTTGTTTAAGCTGCTCCAGTGTGGCTCATTGAAACCACGTCTAACCTTCAGGCTCTGCATGCACAACTGATGGAGTTAAAATCTATTACCCACTGTATTGAAACATTTTATTGTCAAAATATTGTCTCTGCAAGTCATAGAAATTTAAACCAAAACAAACCAAGCCTTCCAAATAGCTCCCCAGGCATCAGCATCCCTCAGAAATGGAAACTCTGGTCACTGGCATTAATGCTGATGAAGCTTGGGCTGTATCATGCCCACTTTTAGTCTCAATACCTCCCTGTGTAGCTTTTTAATGGCAAAAATGAAAAGATAGCCTGAAGTTGGAACATTACTGACTTCCTTCTGCAGGGCAACAGCTCTAACTGGGGCCAGGTCATGGCAGTGGAGAGGAAATGGCCTCAACTTGCACTAGGGGAGGTTCAGATTGGATATTAGGAGGCATTCCTTCACCAAGAAGTTGATCAGGCATTGATAGTGGTGGAATCATCATCCCTGGAAGTGTTCAAGAAACAGACAGATGTGGTGCTTGGGGCCATGGTTTAGTGGTTGGGTTGGGTGGATGCTTGGACTGGATGAGCTCAGAGAGCTTTTCCAACCATAATGATTCTATGATCTTTGCAGCCCTGGTCTTTAATTACTGGGCAAGGCATATGGTAGGCTCAGAAAAGGAGGGAGACTGATGTGTAGAGGAGGAGAAAGCCCTTGATAACCCAGGTGTGGAACAGAAAACAAGAAGAGAGGCAACAGCTAAAGGCAGAAAAGCTAAAAGCAGATGGTCTAGACATCTTTAGGGTTTGGTCATGAAGTAGTAGCTTCATTAAGTTTGTTATAAGTATGAAGAGGCTGGCAAAATGATCCAGCAAATAGAAAGAGGCTGAAAAGCAATCCTTGTCATCATTTTCAGTGTTCATCTGGCATATCTCTCTTCTCTGCTACTAGAAACCCCATGATTTAGAGAAGCACTGATTGAGCAGTGATAAAATGCTAGCAGATGAAGATCACTCTACCAGTAGAGCAGTAAGACATCACCCAAAATGCTGCTTGACATTGACTTCTTCCCCTTCATCTTCTCCCCCACCCCCAAAAAATCCTTTCTAATAATTATTGGAGTCAATGAATCCACTGCTTTGATGGATACCAGATCCTGGCTTGCTTCCAGGCAACTGAATTCTGAAGAGCAATAAAGAGCTCTAGTGACAAAAGAAGTCATCAGATGTCTCTGAGCTGCAAGCAGAAGCCAATCATTTGCTTGGTTCCTCCAAAGAGGAGACAGTGTTGGGAGGAAGAGATTCAGTGTGGAAAGAGTAAGTGCAGACCAGAGGAACAAATGATTTTGGGGCAGTCTCTGCTGAATTGCAGCTGTTGTTTGCCTTTGATGAAGGATTTTGACTCACCACATGGAAGACTCTTACCATAAGAACTAGAAACTATGACCTTCAGCCTGTGTTTTCAGCCATAGAATAACATTTTTGGGCAGAGGTTAAGCCAAGTATAGAATTTTACAGTATTATATACATATATAATATTAAATATTTATATTATAGATTATATATATATTTAACCTTTTCTTTCCATTTTCTGATGGCCAAAAGAGAAACCCTGAGGCAGTCAAGGTTCTGTTTTCTTTGTTTCCACACTAAACACTTTTTCTAGTGAACTTCTTGACTGGCTTCAGGTTGATCAGTTGCTGATTTCTTCTAATTGCCTCCTTCCATTCCACTTAGGCTCTTTTGGTAGCCTGCAATCAGAAAATGGTATTTGTTTTTAAATCTGAGATGAGAAGAAAGGCCCTGAAGGGAAAAAAGAGACTCTATAGAAGATTATTCCAATCAGAGCTTTGTGGAAAGTTATCCCTTTGACCTCTGCAGAGCATAATTTACTGCAAATAGAGTTTTGAGTCTTGCTTTCCAGCTTGTCTGTCCTGTGCTGTTCAAGAAAGAGCAACTGTTGAGGAGAGGAGGCAACAATCCTCTTTGAAATTCAAGTCAGAAATGTCAAATAGAAACATCGTGAAATTCAGTATGGATCCATGATGAATAAACCAAAACATCATGTTCCCCCAGGGTCAGAGCTGTGTCCAGCCTGCACCTCCATCAATGACCTGGATGAAGGGATGGAGCTGGACCCTCAGCAAGCTGCCTGCTGATAGCAAACTGGAGACACACCAGCAGAGGCTAGGAAGATGCTGAGGGCACTGGAGGAAAGGCTGAGAGCCCTGGGGCTGCTGAGCCTGGAGCAGAGCAGAGCCAGAGGGGAGCTGCTCCATGCTGAGCAAGAGCTGAAGGGGGCAGGAAACAAAGTAGACTGAGTTATTCTGTTAGAGAGAATTTGCTCTGAATAGTGAGGAAGCTTGAGTAAAAGGCAACAGAGGAAGCTCTGGGGATGCACTCAGGGCTGCCTCCACAACACTGAGGAGAATCAGGGATGCTGAACTTCAGCTCAGATCTTGCTGCCTCTGCTTTGGCTCCTGGAGGGCCACTGGAGTTTCTTCTCCTCATTCCTGCAGTATTCTAGCTGGTAACAATGCTCAGCTGGATCAGGCATTATGCCCTCAGGAGGGCTCCAGCTATTTTGGGGTGAATGTGTGTCTCTACCCTACATTTCTTAGAGTTCTCTCTGCCAGGAATGTGCTGTAAATTGGCTCCACACAGACCTCCAGTGCTGGCACCTTTGGATTTCAGTTAACTTGCATCCATGTGCCACTCTGCTTGACCTGGAGAACCTTGCTCAGACCTGAGCTAGCCCTCTCTGGAGGGAGCTTCTCTCTCTACCATGGCTAAAGTGCAACCAGGTCAACTGCCCATCAATTCCTTAGTTAACTCCAGGAGTCAGGGAACAGTGCCTAGACTGAAAGCTGTGGAAATAGCTTTGAATGTGCCAGGCTGAGATGTGTTGAGCCATACTCCTTGGGGTGTTTATAAAGGAAGCTTTGAGATCCACCTCTGAGATGCTGGGCAGGTGGATTATGCTGAGACCAAGTAGCTTGGATAGTGTCAGACTTCTCCCTTCAAGAGATCCACATCCCCCTGTTGCTTCCATTCAGGAATGTCAGGTGCATTCCAGGTCTTTATCATACACTTTAAGGATACTTAGGCTCTACACCAAGAGTATTAGAAGTGTGGAGATGGAAGATGATCAGCATGTTGTTCTGTTTTTAGTTTACCTATTGCTTTCAGAGGAATGAAATGAAAATGGATTCTCCTTGCAGATAACCTTTAAATCAGTGCATGTTCCTTCCTGAGTGGAATAAATGCTTTATTCTCTCTCTTTCCAAGGAATTCTTTTGATCCTATGTGTGGAGCTGAAGTTTTCTACAGTGCCACTTCTCTGCAAGCAATATTTCCTATTGATCTTTTAATGATCCTATTAGTTTCTTTCATTCCCTTAATAGAAACGTTAGCAGTAATAAAAGAGAGAATGGGGTAGTAATTAGAGCTATGATTACTTATAACATGTGTTTCTTTACCAAAGCAAAACCCCAATAAAATGGAAATTAAAAGAATGGAGCTGTGCCTAGCTCTCTTGAATAATATTAGAGCATTCACTTGCTCTCCCTTCTCAGGATTAATAGAGGCTTCAGAAAGCAAATGCTTTTATGATGCAAATTCACAGCACAGTGCAAGAAGTGTATCACTTGGCAAATTGCTCTTTCTCCCCCACAAACAGCACCAAAAAATGGAAGGAAGGACTGTGGGAGAGAGGATGTAGGTGCTTGAGCTCTCAGGTCTCCAGCCCACAAAGATCCCTCGGGTGAATTCCTGTACACCAGAAAGATGTGCAATGTGGTTAAAGGTCTAGATTCTTCTTCTTTTAGCATCTTTTAAGCACAGCTCTGGGTAAAGCACACTGAGTGTCCTGTGCTCTGGCTCCTGCTTTGACTGAAGCTTTTCAGCTGCCTTTGGGATTGCTACTGTTTGGATGGGAGGTAACAGGGGAACCAGGAGGTGGCTTGAACTAATTAGTTTCCTTGCACGTCCAGGCCCTCAGCCAAATTCCTCTAAGGTTGAGCATAAAGTTTTATGGCATCTGTTTGGCTCTTTATGGGAAGGAACACCATGGGGAGCTGCACTTCAAAGCAGCAAGGTCCCTTTCATGCCCTTTGAACTGTGCTGGTAAAGCTTCAGGCAGGTTACACAATGCAACTGCTGCTCTCCTTCAATCCCTTTGCCACTCTGGCTCTTTAAGTGTTGGGGTTTTGGGGCTGAATTGAGAAGAGACACAATTGGACCTTATCAGACCTTGTGAATTGCTCTGGCTGTCCCTGAGGAGGATGCAGTTCCCTGCCCAAAGCTGTGTGCTGCTTGGCACTCAGGAGGCTTCCCCAGGCACCTGCTCCTCTGCAGCCTTAGCTCTTCCTCAGGCATGTGCTGTGCAGAGCAGGATGCAAGGAGCAAACCAATCTGCAGTGCCAAACTGGCATGTGGGACACCTTGTGTGGAGAAACAGTGAGAGGGTGTGTTCCCCAAAGGAAAATGCTGGATTTGGGAAGAGCAAAACCTTCCTGTGCGTGGTCAGCCAGGTAACCTCTATATCTGAGGGGATATTTCCATGTTATCCTGCTACATGGAATGGTCTTCCTAGAGGAATGGACATCCTACTAGAGGAATGGACATCCTACTAAAGGAATAGTTATCCTACTAAAGGAATGGTCATCCTAGTAAAGGAATAGTTATATTACTAAAGGAATGGACATCCTAGTAAAGGAATAGTCATTCTACTAAGGGAATACTCATCCTAGTAAAGGAATAGTTATCCTACTAAAGGAATAGTCATCCTGGTAATGGAATAGTTGTCCTAGTAAAGAAATGGTTATCCTACTAAAGGAACGGTCATCCTGGTAAAGGAATAGTAATCTTACTAAAGGAATGGACATCATAGTAAAGGAATAGTTATCTTACTAAAGGAATGGACATCCTAGTAAAGGAATAGTTATTCTACTAAAGGAATACTCATCCTAGTAAAGGAATAGTTATTCTACTAAAGGAATAGTC
>VWZO01009414.1:2934-21809 GCA_013396975.1 Bucco capensis | reverse complement strand
GACAGGTACACTCTGGGTACTGAGCAAGTGGGTTAAAGCACATGTAGGCGCGACACCATCGGAAGTGGCTATGACAGCAGATGCTACTGTGACACAGCAGAATGGAACAGCTGTGGACAGGCCTACTGACACTTCTGACTCTGTGTGATCTTGGACAGACTTTTGATGGCTTTCCTTCTTTCATGCCCAAAACCAATGTTTGGGTGACTCTGGCTAATGTTACTGGACAGGATAGCATTTGTCTTTCCACAGCTTCGCCTAGCAACCCCTTTAGCACTTGCTTAGTAGGTATTCCATTAGAGCAGGAAAACTGGAAACAGCTAATTACTTCGACATCGTTTCCATTTTTCCTTTTGCCACCTAGCTATCTGGACAGAATACCGGTAGATTTCTGAGATACAACCAAGCCTGAAACTTTGAGAACCAGCTCAGTCAGATACGGTGGTTTTGCCAAGTAGCCCTGTGTTCACTGACAAGCAGACACAACAGGGTGCTATAAGACACATCACTAAACCACAAAGGCATGTAGAGCAAAGGGTGCATATCAGGCCTCATTTAAAACTGCAAACATAAAGAGCACTAACCAAACTGTTTTCTGAATGATTTTTTTAACAGTGTCAGTGAACTATAACAAAATTTTTTTTAGTAAGTGTAGTATGTATAAAACAGCTGAAGAGATTAAAAAAGGTGAAAGACTGGACAATACAGAAAATCTTGCTTTCTGTAGTATGCATGATTATATGAGAATGTTATCAAATGCCTTATAATCTATTTAAAACAGAAGTGTTCATCTAAGGGAGTATTGTTAAAGAATACAATAATTCTCACTGTATTTATTCTCCTATGACCTATTCTTTGTAGATAGAGACTTAGGTTGATCCAAGAAGCAACACCCTGGGAAATAGCCTCTGTGTGTGAGAAACAGTTTTTCAACCTTTTGTCTGAATGAGGAAGAAAGTTTCGTATCCCTAGGGTATATTTATAATTAGAATGATGTAACTGAATCGAAGACATTGTTTCATAGGAAACTGAGACATCTTAGTCTATGGGCTTCTTTTTTAGGGTGGGGCAGAGAGGGATCCTAGGTTTATTTCGTCTGTTAAGTAATCATTTTTCTCTGCGCTGTGGATTTTACTTTTTTTGCTTTTGTCTTTTCACTAGTGTCCATTATTAGTGTTCTTCCTTGTGAAAGTACAGATTTTCCCTGTTGTCCCGCAGCTGCACATATATTTATACACTCAGCAGAGATGGGCAGAGAAGAAGCTAGAACTGCTCTCCTGATTAAAACTTGCTGACTGGTCACTGGATTGCACTTGGTGCTGAAGCTGAATTTTCTGCCTCAGGTAGCTGCGCCTTGAAGTGTCTGTTTGCAGGGCTTCTGTGACACCGGAAAGAGGAAACCCTGGGACTGCCCTCAGAGGCACATGAGTCATTTCTAGTAATGACTGATCAAGGGCTTCAGCATTCTGAAGTGACATTGTCTTGGGAAGCGCTCATAGTGAGTCTACGTGTATGTTCATGAGTTAGGATGAGTAACATGTCTGTGTGTTCTAAAAGAGTAAATACATGAATGACATCATTGTGAATTATACAGGGGACAGGTTACTGCTGAATTTCCATTAATGATTTCAGTGTCCTGGTAGAGACTTCTTGGAACTACATGATGTCCACAAAGAACCAATAACCAGAAAAATACCTGTTGAAAAATCCTGCCTGTTGATAGGCATCTTCAGATTCATCATTCATACTCAGAATGTTGAAAAGAAAGAAGAAACTGAGAGAACACATGTGTTTTTATCACACAGAATCACAGAATCACCAAGGCTGGAAAAGACCCCAGGATCATCAAGTCCAGCCTATGATCCAATACACCACAACATCTAAACCATGCCACTCAGTGCCACATCCAATCTTTTCTTAAACACCTCCAGGGACGGCGACTCTACCACCTCCCTGGGCAGCCCATTCCAGAGCTCAATCACCCTCTGTGTGAGGAAGTGCTTCCTAATGTCCAGTCTAACCCTCCCCTGCTGCAACTTCAAGCCATGGCCTCTTGTCCTGTCACTAGCTGCCATGGAGAAGAGCCCAACCCCTACCTGACTACAACTTCCCTTCAGGTAGTTGTAGAGGGCGATAAGGTCACCCCTGAGTCTCCTCTTCTTCAGGCTAAACAGTCACAGTTCCATCAGCCTTTCCTCATATGGCTTCCCCTCCAGCCCCTTCACCAGTCTTGTTGCTCTCCTCTGGACCCTCTCCAGCACCTCAACATCCTTCTTGAAGTGAGGGGCCCAGAACTGGACACAGTACTCAAGGTGAGGCCTCACCAGTGCAGAGTACAGGGGGAGAATCACATCCCTAGTCCTGCTGGTCACACTATTCTTGATACAGGCCAAGATGCCATTGGCCTTCCGTGCTGCCTGGGCACACTGCTGGCTCTTGTTCAGCCGGCTGTCAACCAATACTCCTAGGTCCCTCTCCGCTGAGCCACTCTCCAGCCACTCATCTCCCAGCCTGTAGCGCTGCATGGGGGCTGCATGCTTATAGCACTCCTGAAATAAAAGCTCTGGTCTGTGTCACATCTAAAGGGCTGTGACCTAGCTGCTGGGAAGGAAGAATGAAGGAAGCATTTCTGTTTCAGTTTTCCAGGCAAACTGAATGTCTCATGTTGTTAATGTCAGCAAGTTCAAAATTATTCAGCAGAAATCATTGCTGAAAAATAGAACACTTCCATATGAAAAGGTAGTACCAGAACTATGGGATGGAGAAAATGAATGTTTCCCAAATACTCTGAATATACAGTATTCAAACAGTGCTGACAAGGCTAGGTAGGCTGAAAGCTGCACATCGTACAGGTAGCTCTGTACTTTGAACTTCTTTCTGGTTTCTTAGCAAGTTGAAATCCTCACCTCCTTGTTTTCACTGGCTTAAATTCATATTGTCTCCCTGGATATTGGCCGACATACTAAGCCAGCAGAGTTAGTATTTTGTACAGGCAATCCTCACCATCACTGCCGACTTCTCATCAGTTGTGTGGCAACACTCCGGATACTGTTGCACTCTTGCATGCATAGCTGAAAGCATAGTCTGCAGGAATTTCATTTGAAGGAGAAAATCCAGACTCAATGTTACACTCTACGCTGTTACATATATCCACATTTTACCGCAATTCTACATTTTTCTGACTCCTAAAACTTGGAAAGAGGCATTTGCACCCCTCCAAAGCACTCCCTCGGGGTACTACTCGGGGCTGAGAGGGCCTTTCCTGCCCTACCAGTGTCAGGTCCTGGCTTCGGAGCCCTTCCTCCCGCGCAGCGCCGAGGAGCGGGCTCTCAGCCCTGGGCATCGCCAGACAGGGCGAGCACTGGTGTCTCCCCTACCTAGAGTCTAAACTGTGGGAGAACTGAAGGGGACGACCTTGCTGTAGAGTCTGAAGGGGACTGCTGGGATGCCGCTGGCGATCACCGCGGGTGCGGGGCAGGGAGCGGGAACGGGGCGGGAGCTACCTCTGGCCCCCCGCGCACAGGGGGCGTGGAGGAGGAGGAGAAGGAAGAGAAGTAAGAGGAGGGGCAGGGGGATATTTCGGAGCGGCGAGGAGCAGGTGGCGCTCAGTATCGCTCTGGGAAGCGGCCAGCTCGGGAGAGGCACCGGCCCGGCCTCTGCTCCGCACCGCACAGCGCCATGGGCTCTGTGGGCACGGCGCTGCCTCCGCTGCTTCTCGCTCTGGGTAGGTCTGAGGTCTCCGCATTCGCTTTGGGGAGGAAAGCGGTTGAACCCGGTGCGGGTCGGGGGGCGGTCTCCGGCCGCGCCCGGCGCTTCTCCACGCGGTCGCGGGGACGGGGCAGAGGCGGGCGGTGGGTGCTCGGCTACGAGCGTCTCTGCGCCTTCTGGGTCAGAAGTGTGTGTGGCTGTCGCTCATGGTGGTGTGCGGTGGATGCATCGGCAGCGTTTTCCTGGACTGGCATGGAGTTAGTTCACCTTCGCGTAAAATGGTGAAATGGAGTTCGTGTGCTCTAGGGGATTGGGGGGTGGGCGGTTAGGAGAGGAAGGGGGAAAGGGAATGGATGCAGTTTGATTTGTAAATTTAGGGTTATATGGTGATTATGACTTTTCAATAGGGAGAATGATATTCTACATTGGGAATGCTGTTAGGAATCTGCAGGAGTTCTCTAGGTCTGTTCTCACCCTATTGGGCCTATTCTGCTCCTTGGAAATGGACAGGGAAACTTGAACCGCCTCCTCCTTCTCTTGGCTGACTACATTAGCATTACATCTATTTTTCCTAGGAAGCCATCATACTCACTTGCCATGAGCAAATTCCCAAGCACTTTCAAAGTTTTGGTATTACCATATACTCTCACAAACCCTTAATTAGCAAGTCAATGAAGAAGCAGCATAAAAATGAATTTTTACTGATGAGTTGTTCCAACTTGTTCTTTCAGTAACTATAGCAAACACTGCAGTGGAATGTGCAGCTGCAGGGTATGAAATAAAATACAAAAAGTATTAACCTGTGATGAGATATACAGTGTACAAATAACTGGTAATTAAAAAAAAATAAATCAATGAACAAAACATTCACTCTGCACTTTTGCTTAATCCTGGCTTTATTATCCTGGTTACAAACACTGCACACCATGACCATTAACATGCCCTGTAACTTGTGAGGTTTTAGGACTTGTAAAGGTTTGTAGAGCAGTGCTGAAAGAAGATAAGGACTGATTGTGAGGAAGATTTCCCTGGCAATGAGACTGACAGAAGTGGGATAGGCCTACTTTGTTCAGGCACCATCCATTATTTGTCTTTATTTCTGCAGTTGAAAGCTGACATAATTTTAATTTCAGATGCGTCATGACATTTGATGTTAGTGGATGTAATTGCTGAGTTTAATACTCACTTCGGTCCCTTTGGTCTTGGAGAAGGTGCACGGAAAAGAAAGATTGAGGACAGGAGCATTTTCCCTGTATGACTTCAAGTCCCACTGCGATGGTACTGTTGTATATCTCCCATAACCATTTTGAAATGTATTGAATTCTGATGAACTGTTTTACTTTGAAGGGTGAGATTCTTGAATTTAATTGGGCTAGCTTAGCTGAATTGGTCAGTACTTCAAGAAAATATTCCAGGTTTATTTAAACTTGATTTTATGTCACTGTAACTTCTGAATTATCAGCTAGATTAAATGGACCATATAGGGGTATGGCTTTGTTGTTTCTCTAGATTCAACTACAAGTAATGCAACAGTTAGTAAAGTTGTAGGTTATTCATTGTTAGTGCCTCCTTCCATGTTTGGAAAGACATTAAGACTTTGTAGATGCTACGAAGGAGAAATGCAATAGAACTAACACCTCAGTGATACCTCTTTGCTACCAAGCTTGTTACTTTTTGACCAGAAATTTTACAGCCTACAGAAGTAGGTTATGTTAAGAGGAATAATAATAATTGAAGGACTTACTAAGGCAACCTATACAACAAAGCCTGTTGCTTTCTCTTGTAATACACTGCTCTTAGCTGTTTATAGGTTTGTCACTTTCAATTCTTTAGCTTTACATTTCAAGCAGCTAGGTTTTTCCTTAGCCTGTTCTTAAAAATCAGAGCCAAAATAGTCCAGCTGTTTCTGAGAGTGAGGCCAGTGGGAAAAAAAAAGTAGCTTTCCTGGGTTCATTTCTGGTAACATATTCATTGGAGAGCTCTAATGTCCTCCACGCTTCAGAGGAGATACTTGAAATTTGGCAGAAAGATGCTATTTGCATTGTCTTGAAAATCTACCTAGATTTGGCCAAGTAACAAATCTTTGGAAAACTACATTCTGCTAAAAAGAAATATATTTTTATCAGCTTGATTCTAATACAAATTTTTGATTTTGGTCTCAGACTTCCTCTCCCATTGGAGTTAGAGTGGAGTGTAGCTGTGAGGTCTATGCCTGTGAAGATAGAAAGCCTCTGTCTTCTATTCTCATGTTATTTAGTATTTTTACAGCAATCTCTGATGTTTGAGGCACTCTGCTTTCCAGTTTGCTTCTGGTTTCTGGTCTGCTGATTGTCCATATTCCATGCTGTTGGTTGATTCCTGGGCTCTGAGTACATCAGCTTGCTCTCCCTTTTTTGGGAGTAATTTACTTCAGAGTCATTTCTCAAGTGACAGTGTTGGAGGACCATACCTAGTGGAGGAAAACAAATTTAGTGTAGACTCACTTGTGTTATCTCAGCAGGCCTTCACATTCAAGCTCACTATGACTTTCCTCCTGCAACCCAGGACGTGAAAGATAACTGTCACATTCTTAAATTCTCCACTCTGTGGCCTGCCTCCCTCACACTATTTAACTCTGTAGTGAAAAACCACAGATAAATAAGGCTTATGCCTTTTGGGCAATAGGGGTGCCACTTGAGGACCACAAGTTCTCAAGTGTCCCTATGGGACCCAGGCAGTCTGGAGGAGGAAGCAGCTCTATCTGAAACTGGGAGGGGGTTTCTCTGAAACTTTGGATACAATCCAGAATTTCCAAGTGTAACCCCTTTTCTGTTTGGTACCTATCTGATGATGCATGCTGATGAAAAACATCCTGTTGTCCTGAGGACCTTGATGGCAATGGGCTGTAGAGCTGCACAGAAGGATAGGAGAGGACTCCACTAACATAGTCTCTTTCTTCAGATCACTTTTGTTTAAACTGGGATGAAAGCTGTGATAAAAGAATGGAGTCTAAGATGCAAAAGTTGGGAAGTGCCCAAACTAAGTTAGCAACTGGGATTTGGCTCTTCTGTTCATCATTGCATCACGCTGTTGCTGCCTGTGGACAGGGTAAGGTAGTGTGGATAAAAGGAAGCTGGGACTCTTTCCTTGCTTAGTTCTGAAATATGAAGGTGCTCAATGAATAAGGAAGAAAGGCAAACTGAAGATCAAGGATTTTTTTGTTTTCCCTTGCAAAATTGGATGCTTTCTTTTTTTTTTTTTTCCACAAAAAGCGAGTGCAGTTTCAGGCGAGTCCGTTAAATCAAATCTTTGACATGTGGTTGGAGCTTTTGTGTTCCTCTCTTTCTCTTTGCTCAGCCAGGGGTTCTCAAACTGAAGCTGCATTTTCACGATCTGGTTAAGCTGACCTGAATGTGGGACTGACACTGCAAGGACATATCTGCTACTGATTGCATATTCCCAACAGTTTCCCTGTGCTACCACTGAGGCTTGGTCTAGGGAACAGGTCAGGGACCCATTTGCCTGAATAATTTTTTCACTTTTTATTGGCCATGTTGTTTTTGGAGATGAGCTAAACTTGAGCAATTTATTTAAGTGTTAGCACTGGCACAGGGGACAAGTCAGAACCCTTGGCCAGAGGTGGGAGGGAAAGTGGAAAAGTCTCTTTCACTGGTAGCCAGCACTTCCACAGACTTGAGCTGCTTGTGGAAGTGCATCTTGACATGCTAGCTGCTGTATATTCACAGCTGTGAATGAAGTCAGTGGAAATTGTATTTTGAATGTGCTAAGTATTCTGAGAAAGTAAGGTTTTAACTGTATCACTAGATACCCAAAAGTGGTCAAGTACTTCTAACCTTTTTATTACTATTATTATTATTATTTTTCTAATGGGATTAAAGATGATCTCTTTTCAAATACAAATACTTAAATGCTTATGGTGAAGAAAAATGGAGATGAATCCAGAAGGAAGTTGCTAATTCAGAAGGTTAGATAGTATACAGAAAAAGTACAAGACCATGTACTGAACAGCGAGGACTAAACTGATAAGCGAATAGCAAATGAAAATTTCACATTTAAGGCAATAATGCCAGAAGTCCAGGTGAAAATGCAGTGTATGATTGTAACACTTGCACACACACCAAGTTAAAGCTATACAACCCATCTTAATTTCTGCCTTTTTCCCTCTTTGTGATTCCTGTTTGTTGCTTTGCTGGTTTATTATTGTACTTGTGAGTAATATTCACATTAAAATAATTTTGAAATCTGAACATTATTTGAAAGCAGGACCCAAATGTGAACTCTTCTTATTCTAAATCTCTAGTTTTTTCCTTGTTTAAGAGAGTTTGTCAGGTAGTAGGAGTATTATTATGTATTCTTTTTGGAGTTTTGCCTTTCATAGCATTGCACATTGAAGTAAAGCTTCATTCATAACTGTATTACAGGAGTTACATTTTGTACAAATGATGTTTATTTTAGAAAGCATACAGGGTATTACCATCACCCTCCTACACACATCAACAGTTAATATTTATTTGTGCATAATTTGGACAAAGTCAACATGAGACCTTACCAGCAAGTTTGAACTGTATGCTGTCTGGATCTGGAACAAGTTTCAAAGTGTTTTTCCTCGCTTTTTTGACAACATTTTCATTTAAGAAGTCAAAGAAAAAAAAAAACACCAGATACTCTCATTTTGTTGTGTTTCTTAGCCAGAACATAAATGTTATTCATTGTGGTCTTTCTTCACTATGATTAATTTTGAATGAATGAAAGTGAGTTTTGTATGTACTTCATGTAATGTATTTTCATGAAGTCTAATAACAAACTGCCAATGTAATGGTCTAATGCCAAAACAGCTAAATGTGAATAAAATACTTTCCTTAGGATTAATGCAGGTAAATGGGAGTTTCTGCATCTTCAGATGAGTAATGCAAGTCATTTTCCCCAGCAAAAATCTTGGGCAGTCTCTACCCAGTGTTGTTATTTTCATTTAAATGTTTCCTTTGTTTGGCTCTGTGCAGGCCAGTTCCCATTTCCATGGTGACCATGCCGAAATGCAGACGGCACACAGGCTGGAATCTCATCGGCATAGCCATGCACTTGCATACCAACGTATGTTATCTGCTGGCTTAGGACATTTCCATTGGGAGTTTTAATGTTTTGGGCTTCTTTTTCATGTAGTGATCTCTGGCCCTATGATACTGCTCTCTGTTAGGATTTCACACCCTGTACAGTGAGAGAAAGCAAGTTGATAAACTATTTTTTTTTGTGTGTGTAAACAAATTGGCTGTACAGTTCCCACTCATATTTGTCAAGGACATCAGAGAACTTTTCTCAACCTTTGTTTTTATTTCTGTTAAAAAGAGAATGGTGAAGGATTTTTATTTATAAATCTTTAGGTGTAAGACTGACACATTTATGTGCTTAATAGTTACATGAATATAGTTAATGTCACACATGATGAATGTCATAGATTCTTTTGTCTCTTTCAAATTACTGATAGATGTGGTGAAGAGCTTGAAAGTTATGCACAGCCCTGGTGAAACTCTTGCCTTATTCCTGATTTATGCGCTTTGAGTCGTGCTTCCAAATTCGTCATTCTTGCTTTAGTTCATAAAGGACTTTTTTTTAATCACACAAATCTCCTTGTTTAATAAAATTGGTTATTTCTAAAAAACACATAGTAGAAATAGCTAAGGAAATACTGGAGTTTGAGGATGTGGGGTGTTGTGGGGAAAGCCTGAATTAGGTTCTCTGCCTTTTATCTATTTACTTATCTATCTGCTTGTCTAGCTATCTATCTCAAATGTAAGTGACCCTTAAGCAAGAAAGCTGGCCACAATTGATGCTGTGTTAAAGCTGTGACATAAAGCTGTGTGTAATGATATGACTGCAGATACCCAGGCTGCTTAACCCACTGTATTACCCAGTAGATAAATACCTCAACAACCCTAAGATCAGACTTCTTATCTGAATGAGGAATGGTTGACCTGCACTTGGCTCACATGAGCTTAGTGCAGCAAAGGATTTCATGGAAGTTGTGAACACAGCACTTTTGGGGGAATGTGTTTGTGTCATGCTCTATGCTGCCTGGAGTTAAGCAGCTGCCTGCAGGTAAACCTGCTGGATTAGCTAACAGGGTGTCTTACCTTTCCACATACACAGCAGTCACTTCTCATAACTTCTTAGTTCTTCTATCTGTTGTGTTCACATCTCCAACTGTGAAAGCAAACCAGGTAAGAAATTCTACTTCATTATATAATCTACTAAAACAGCAAATCAGTAAATTACTGGACTTCAGGCCTGAATTTACTCCTGACTGGTCCCTTTCTTTAAGGTAAATGTCTATGTAGGTGTCCAAATCAGGGAAACCTGTGTGAAGAGCTAGTGGTTTCTTAATAGCACACATGCTACAATTATGAAAGTAAAACACAGAAGAATCCCCTTCATAGATGCCTGTCTGAACCAGAAGTAAGTGGGATTTCTTGTCCTGGACAACTAGTCGGCCCTAGATGGGTACTTTGGTACCATTGCAGTGGAGGGTGCTTGACTCAAATGTTTCTGTGCCTGTATCATTATTTGCATTTTCTATTTAAGAAGAATGGTAAATGCCAACTGACAAAAAGCATAACATTTTATTAAGTATTTTTCACTGAATCTACTTTCTTAACAATAAATTCTAAAAAGATAGAGTAGTACTCTAACAATTACTTTAAGAGCAATTTAATCCAGTATTCCTACTATATAGTACAAAATTCAATTATCTCTCTGTGTCGTACTTCAGAAGCACATAGAACTGAAATAATTTACAGATTTTAAACTCAAATTCTCAAATGATAATTTAGCTAACTCTTCCTAAGTGGATAAACTTCAGTGGCNTTAATGCTCCCTCTGCTGTCGGCACAGTTATCGCACCAGGGGCCACAGGAGACCACAAGTGATTTTCAGACTGTGCCTAATCAGTGGCCTGACACTTCTTCTAACTATACCCACCAAATAGAGTCCCTATTTAAATATGTCTGAAATACATATAGGTCAAATTTACAATAGCAGAGATGACTCAAAATGAAGTAACTCTTATTGTGATGGGCAAAACAATAAACTGAGAAAAAAATCAACCAGCTCTGCTTGGACAGTAGTCCTTTAATAGCTCTGCTAATAATAGTAATAATTTGGATTTAGCCAAATATACTTTCATTTCTCTGTCTCTCTCTTTTTTTTGTTTTTGTTTTCTTTTCCAAACTGCCTAAAGCTAGTCCATCATACTGAACAGTAAAAAAATACTTTCAGAGTCTCCGGAGTTGCCTTTCTGAGAAATTGATAGCTAAAACAGACTTGCATCTATGAAGACAAAAAACAACTGTTCTGCTTTTGTGGAAGCAAGTATTATCTCCAGAAAACTCTTCTTAAAAGTACATGAGCCCTTCTCATTGACTCCAAATGTACAATGGGTGTATTTTACAAAAAAGATAACTTCTTTCCCAACTCTGACTGGAGATGGCCTGTCACCCACCTGAGCAAAGGCATCTGGATACACCAGAGTCTGGTATGCAAGCTGAGGTCTGGGACAGTGCACACTGCAGCCCCTTTTCACATGAAAACCTGGTCGCCCTGCTCTGAAGTGCAGAGTTAGATGCCTTGGACTCAACAGAGATATTTAGGCACTTTTAAAGTGCTGGAAAAACGCTTGCAAAGCAGGAATGCTTCTGCAGTTAAGCAGTGGGTCAGAGAGAGTGTTTGATCTCCATCTTTCTCAGGCACCTACATGAGGTGCCTCCTTCCCCTGAGGTCAAGGCTGGGGAAGAGTTTTGGGAGGTAGCTGTCTAGTTCAGCTCTTTTTCAAGAAGTAGCTGCCTGAGAAAACATGGTAGCAGTCACCTGGGAAATGTGGTTTTAGTTCCCCCTTGGGGCTCACAGTGATGTAGGCTCACCTTAAACTTTTCCAGAAGTGTTTGTGCTGCAAGTTTATTAACAATAAAGTAGTCAGAGAAACACTCTCTGACAATGCTGTTTAAACCAGGTCTCAGCTCATCCTGGAATGCATATTTGTTTCCAGGCAGACAAGCAAAGACACGTATTGCCTGTGGCCTAACGTCTGGGGCGTTTAGCTGGGAGGAGTTCTTTTGGAGTGCTTATGCAGTTCACATCTGGTAAATAGGCAGTGCATTAAAAAAAAAGTTACTTAGCTAACTAGTTAAATGATGTAATTATTTAAAGCAGGAATGATTTAATCAGGAAGCATTCACCACCTCTGGCCATGTTATCAGAATGGGTCTACAGTAGCCTAGGATGCCTTATGCTAAGACAGGAGTGCTTCTATACCTTTACCATACTGTAAATTTTTTTGTGACTTTGTGCCATGAAACCTAGGCCAAGATAAGTTCATGCTGGGTTAGGCAGCTAGTGAAATCTGGGCTTCTTGGATTTTTTCATCATTTTAATGAGCCCAAATTCTGCTTAGGCCCTTATCCAATGCCAGAATTGATCATTTGAATATGCATTAAGGAGGAATTTCAGGTGGGTGATTGGGACCACCTACCACCATTCAAGCTTCTAGGCCATGAGCTCCCATTACAATGGGGTAGAGAAGTGGTCATTAAGTCTACTATAGGAAAACAAAAGTTCTGATAATTATAGTTCTTCCAACTATTGTGTTACATATCCTGTGGTGCTTTGGAGGTTTTCTTGCTGCAGGAAGTTGATGTAGTAAACTTCTTATAGCTGAGGCAGTTCTTGTTTCTGGGGCTGTCTGTCTACAGGGCTGAAAGCTGAGGTCCCAGCTAGCTCTTGAGAAGGCTGGGAGGCAGAAACAGTCTACTAAACACAGTGTCCTAAACAGTGTGATGGCAAGGTTATTCTCAAGCCACTGCAGTCCTCATGCTGCTGGCTGCAACACTGGAGTGGTAGAGTGATTGTTGGTGATGGTGAATCCCTCCACCTTTTTCTAATTCAGCCTTTTCAGGTGACATTTAGCAGTAATATGATATAATGCATTAATATGTTATAAGACACTGAAATTTTCATATATCTTAGAGTGTGATATGAGTAGGTTAATAGCAGTGGCTTTGGCTGCTTTCCTGTTTTCTTGATACCTGTGTGCAAATGTGTTTTTGTCTATGCACAAACATGTTTTCATAGCAGCTGAGAAAAGCAAATGTGGCAAATAGAGTATAGAGATAGCAGTCACATCGTTTTCTGTGTAATGACATGCATTTCCTCTTATACATTTGTAATGTGAATCATCCTTCTCTGACTATATTTGGAAGCATTGTTGGGTTAAAAAAAAAGGTCAACAACTGATAATGTGGACATAAGGGAAGAGAATTTGCTGGAGTGAAATGCCATTTGAAATGTTAGTTTTTATCTTAGGGAAGCATGCAAAGGTTTGTTGTTGGTTTTGTTACTGTTGGTGGGGTTTTTTTATCATTGCTGGCAAAGCCAGTGACCTAAGTGCATATATAGCACATATGTGTGTACAGCCTGTTAGCCTCACATATTTTTGTTTCTTTGTAGTATTTCTTTGTAGTTTGAGAACAAATTGTGGTATTCTGAGGACAAAGTTGAAACAATCCTGTTTTTGTAGCAAGATAAAAGGAAAAAACCCAGAATTGTAGATCATATTAAAAGGTTACAAGTTATGTAAGTTTTAGGTAAAAAAAAGTTTTTCCTACTGAACTTAATGATGGAAACATGCCAGAAAAGTGAATTTGAGCAGTCTGGAATACTTGAATGTTGTCTTTATTAAAAACATATAGGAAGTTGTCAATCCTGCAGGAACTGCTCTTAAGCATTGCTTTGGAAGGAGTTCTTGTGTGTACAGTTGGGTGTTGAGATTTAACTCCACATGAAGAGTAGTTTATCAGTCTGCTCTGGGAGCCAGAGGAGAATGTGTGGGCCAGAAATAGGGAGTTATCAAAAAAAAGACAAGTCTTCTGGAGTAACTAATGGCAGTCCTGGGTAAATTTAATTAGATCTCTTACTCTGCAGCAGTGCATTGTCACCTAGTGATATTATCCCAGTCTAACTTTTCATTCACAATGTGTGGGTAGTGTCATGTTTGGATTGCTTTTATAGCAGATTATTGGTAACTTTTTGATGCAGCTTCTTGGATCATAAACAGTTGTAAATGAAAGGCAGTGACTCAAGCTTTCACACACTCTNGTGGTGTTAGGAAGAGAGAAAGGAGGGAGGATTTGTTACTAAATGAGGCATTGTTATAGAATTATTTGTTGAAAAGAACTTGAAAAGAACTTACTTTGATGTCGTTACCTGTGCAGGCACACAGTGTACATACCAGTGCAGTAAAGCAGATAAGGCTGAAGACTACATTAGTTAAAAACAAAACAAAAAGGGATTCCTTTTTTTGGGCATATTTGCTCCCCGAACAAGCTCATTGCAATGAGAATTGCTCAGTGGCATCTGAAAGACACAATGAGGAGTATCTGCAGTTCAAGAGAATAAAGTAACTGCCTGTCACTTGTTTTGTTATTTTTGTATTCACAGTCTTGTCAATAAAACCTTCAAAACATAATGTATTATGAAAGCTCTTTAAATTGTAAGTTGTTCATTCTGTAAGAGTAATTGACTAATTCCAGTTGGATTATTGCTCTGATAACAGAGGTTCTGAATTATATGGGAGTAACTTCACTCTTACACCAAAAAATGTTGTTGCCTCAATAAAAAGCAGTAAAATAATACTAAATGTATTTAATGTGAAGCAAATAGTACTTGACTGCCTTCTTTCATAACATTATTACTTTGCCTTCCTGCTGTCATTCCACCTTCTGCCTGATATTTCAAAGACAGTAGGTGATTATAGTGGAAATGCTCTCTCTAGGTAGCTGTACTCCCTTAATAACTGTGGAACTTGTAAGCCAATTTCAGCAGTTTTGCAGATCAACCAGTTGGGTGTTGGAGTGGGATGAAAGCACTCTTACAAGTTCCCTGACAAGAAGATCCTTGCACAATACAAAACACCAGAAAATCTACTTCAAGGAGAGCCCTTAGTAATCAGTTATGGAGAAAACTTGTACCAGAGTGTTCAATCTGCTGTGAGGCTAAGCCAGCAAAAAGCAAGAGTTATGAGTTCTCCCATCCATCCCACCCTTTCTTTTCTCGGCCCCCAACAGGGTCTGATAGGCTTTTCAGGGCCCTGCTGATGTGTGTTCTTTTGAAGAAATCCAAGACCAAGGGGAATTTTTTTTTTGTGAAATTTGTAGTGGTTCTCTTGGAGCAGATTAACATAAAGGGTAAAGTAAATCCCTCTTCTGGAAATAAGAGATACTTTAAAAAATGCTAGACTGAGCAATTAAGGTAATGCAGACCCTACATGTCTTACCGGCTGCCAACCTAGGAAACGCTTCAGGAAGCAGGCAATAATACAGTGAGATTGTCTTGGTTGGTTTTGTTTTGTTTTTCCAGAACAATTTACAGACCTAAAAAAACCACACAAGAATGCACGTAATCCTATCTGGATTTTACCATAATGCCAGGTCATGGCCTTGCTCTTCTTTAGTGACTACATGCTTACTCCTTCCACCTCCAACTCCCCCAGCCTGCTGATGACTTAGGTATGGGTTTGTCAGTGTCCACTGCCCTGTTGGAGGTGACATAAAGGGCAGTGGTTGTAGCTGTGGCCGTGCTACCGAGCAGAAGGGAGCTGCCAATGGGGCTCCTTCTGTTCCCTCTCCTGGCATGGTTGCTGGCATGAATGCTCACTCACAAAGACAAATGGTCACTTAGCTGGATTATATAACAAAGTTTTTCTGGTTTATAGCTGATAGTTGTCTGAAGAATCAGACACTGTATCATTAAGGACAAAAGCTGATGATGTTTCCTTCACTGCAAAGCTTCCTGCTGGCAAGGTTAATGCAAGAAAAAATTTAAACTAATGCTTAGCTTACAGACTTGGTTGTCAAATTCCAACACGTCTTCTTTCTTCTTTGTAATGTGATGGCTACACCTGTTTCGTGCAAGCTGTAAATAACGGCAGCAGTGAGTGCCTCTGTTTATGTGTTTTAATGAGAAATGAGATTGGAATAACAGTGTCTGTATGATTATGGGATTCTGTCATTTATTGTCACCTTAAATTAGAGCATCACCTTTCCAATGTAAGGTAGACTATATTGAAAATTCAATTTTACTGTTTAGACTGAGAACAAAATGACACATTTATTATGACACTTATTGCACAAAATGCAGACTACTTTATTAAACTTTTTAAAACTTATTTCACAAACCAAATAATAAAACACACAAAATCTCATTTCATTTTTTCTCATCCAGTTAAACAATTTTACTGGTTTTGTTGTACTATTCAATCAGGCAACTATTATAATCATGACATTATATAATTGGCTAGCCAACACTTTCTGCTTCCTTTTTGGCTGTGAGCTTTTCTTACAAAATCAAAACAATTATGAACTGGGTGTACCTTATGTGAATTCTTACTTCAATAAACTTGCTTCAGCTTGTACTTCAATGGCAGCAAATAGAAGGCATTCTAGCCATCATGAGATGTGTCATTTATAGTTATGGAACAATTCCCACATGTTCGGGCTTAAAGGTGCACACTCAGAACATGTACTATTTTTTTCCTACTAGGAGCAAGAAAATGGCAGTACAGCAGTATAAAAGTAGATATACTCCAGCACTGCAGCTCCTGTGTTATACACTGCAATAATAGAGTTGATGAAATATGGGAATTCCCAGAAAAAAAAATACTATGCAAAGAGATACTGGAGTTTATTGGAAAGCTTACAGTTCTTTTTATCCCATTAAGGATTTTTTCCTAACTATTCTTGTCCAATGTTTTATGTTGGGAACTGTTGTGCTTGATGAAGCTGTCCTCTTTAAACCAAAGAGCCAAAGCCCCCTACCTAGTCAGCAGAGAGGAACTGCTGCTTTTGAAGTCTTCAGAGGGGCCTTCAGAAGATTTAGGCTTGTATCTAGCTTCCTTTGTTCTATGCAGTCTGTTTATTTGACTGTAAATAAAGTGTCATTTACAGACAGAAGTTAGGAAGGGGATTTTTACTTGCCCAGCTAATCTCTCATCATGATTTGTTAGGTCACAAAGTAGAAGTCTGTCACCAAAATTTATTAAAATCCAGCAAGGGAATTAGTTTTTTTATTTCAAAGTTCTTAAATTATCAAAATTCTTTGCCTGAAGGCAGCAACAGATACTGAATATTTCCAGCCTAGAATATACAGTACTTTGAACACAGATTCTTCAATGATTGGCACCCTTTTAATGCATGAGACCCTCTTATTCTGCTACAGGCTTAAAATAGATTTGAAGCAAACTTAGAATTTTTTCTTTTTTATTTTAGCTACAAATGCATGAGTTTCTTGTTCTGAATACTGTATTTAGATAGATGTACCAAATAGATAAAAGATATCTTTATAGTGTAAGCACTATATAAGACGGAGGAAAATGAGGGGGGAATGCCTAGTATGTTATTGCAACTTATTAGGTCCAAACCAAGTAAGATTTGTGTGGAACAGATTTAAAAATCAAAAACCTGCTAATGATTATAAAAATGTGGAACTTAAAATGGCTGTGATTGAAATACGCTGTAACTATATTTCACTTGATAATATATCATGGTGAGTCAGAGTGCGTTTGCCAGCTTTTCTACTTCAATTTTGCAAAGCTGATCCATAAGAATATTGTAGATGACAGCATGTCTTCAGAGGCAAGCTTTTCTGGTTGCTTTTGTATTTATTTTTCATTGCCCTTGACTGGCTGCCTGACCAGAAACTAAAGATCATAGAGTGGCTTTGGAAGAGACCACTGATCTGTCAGACACTTTTCTTATTATTCTAGGTAGAAATTCTTGCCCTTAAAAAGAAGTGCACTGATGCTGTGGTGGTGTAAATAATTAAAAAGAAGAAAATCAAACCATGGTGGTAAATGAGAAGGATGGGTGAAATTGTTCAGTGAGGAGATAGGAGAGGATGATGGAGAAAAAAAAAAAAAAAGAGCATTGCTTCCTTAAGCAGTGATGAGGCATAGAGGAACCACAAGGAGCTGAACCCAGGCTGGACCAGTTGGTGTGTTTTCTCCTTGGAATCAGCCCTCATCTTGGGAGAAAGCAGGACCACAAGAGTAACCCTGGAAGGTCCAGGAAGAGATGCTGCAGCACCCATGGGAAGTCAAGGGGGAAGGTTGACAGGCAACATGGAACACAGCACGCGTTGCACTGACCCCCATCTGACTTGTCATAGCAATGACAATGACTTGTCTTGGAAAGATTTCAAAAGACCTTCCATGAATTTGCACTGAAGTTGGCCAATACACTTAGAAGACGTCTAGCAAAGTTACTGTTTGTCTAGCAGTGTGATTTGCTAATAATTGTGTAACAGAATTCAGGCAGACAAGAGTTTTTCTCTAAATATCATTGGATTTGGAGTCAGACTGGAAATATTTATCATTCTAGAATCCTTTTGGCTCTTTGACATAAACTCTGTTTTTTAAATAATATCAGAGAATCATAGAATGGTTTGGGTTGGAAGGGACCTCTGGAGGTCATCTACTCCACCTTGAATGCCTGCAGGGCNAGCCTAGGATGCAATTAGCCTTCTGGGCTGCCAGCGTGCACTGTTTGCTCATGCCCAGCTTCTCATCCACCAGCACCCCCAAGTCCTTTTCTGCAGGGCTGCTCTCCATCATCTCGTCCCCTAGCCTGTGTTCTGTATTTTTATGTGGGACAGCATTGTGGTATATACTCCTAATGCCTCTGAGAATAGGACAGTCCTAAATTGTGCTTGATTTCTGGCTGAGGATTATCTGATTTGAAAGCAACAGACACAAAAAGACACCTGACATAGGATGAAACAGCATGTCACATAAGTAAAATGTCTTGACTTTAGCAAAGCTTTTGATACTGTCTCCCATGGTATCCTCATAGCCAAACTTCAGAAGTATGGATTGGGAGACTGTGCTGTGAGATGGATTGGGAAATGGCGGAATGACAGAGCCCGGAGAGTTGTGGTCAGTGGAGCAGAGTCTAACTGGAGGCCTGTGACTAGTGGTGTCCCCCAGGGGTCAGTGCTGGGTCCAGTACTGTTCAATATATTTATTAATGATTTGGATGAAGGGGTAGAGTGTACCCTCAGCAAGTCTGTGGGTGATACCAAGCTTGGAGGAGTCACTAACACCCCAGAAGGCTGTGCTGCCATCCAGCGTG